>LKNJ01004796.1:0-12642 GCA_002120245.1 Maccullochella peelii | reverse complement strand
TAGATGAAGAAATCATTAAAGTTAGTTGATGAAGGTTGATGAGAGAAAAGCAGTCTAAATGTACATCAGGTTTTACAGTTATTAAGGTTCCTGTGGTTGAAGATAAGTCAGTACCTGCTGAGGGCAGGAGGTGCTGTATTTTGTCTCTGATAGTTAGAATTTTATCATTAAAGAATCTCATGAAGTCATTACTACTAAGATCTATNAGTGTTGTCTCTGTGCTATGATGAAGAGAAAAGCAGTCTAAATGTATATCAGGTTTTACAGTTGTTACTAAGATTCCTGTGTTTGAAGATAAGTTAGTACTGGCTGAGGGCAAGAGGTGCTGTATTTTGTCTCTAACAGTTCGAATTTTATCATTAAAGAAGCTCATGAAGTCATTACTACTGAGATCTATAGGAATACATGGCTCAATAGAGCTGTGACTCTCTGTCAGCCTGGCTACAGTGCTAAACAGAAACCTGGGGTTGTTTTTATTTTCCTCTATTAATGATGAGTAATAGGCTGCTCTGGCATTACGGAGGGCCTTCCTATATGTTTTAAGACTNTAGCGGAGTTTGAGTTGTCTTCGTTGTTGATTTGTTGTGTACTGGATTGGTACTGAACTGTGGGGAAGTCGTGTGAAAAAAACGAACTGAGACTGAAACGTGACAATCACACTCACTCACACATACACTTTTAATGCTGTCTTGATTGTTCAATACACATCTGGGAAAACTGAATTGTGCTGTTTGTGTTGTGTTGCAGAGTTGTTTATTTGAGTATATTGCTGCTAGCCAGTGCTTTATTGGTTTGTATTGTTTGACAGACTTCTTTGCTTTCAAGTTAATTATTATTTGTCAGACATGACTCTGACTGGCACCCCTCTTCATGTTTAAGTGTGAAGCCCGCTACAAAAAGGTGGTGAGAGAAAAGCAGTCTAAATGTATATCAGGTTTTACAGTTGTTAATAAGGTTCCTGTGTTTGAAGATAAGTCAGTACCGGCTGAGGGCAGGAGGTGTTGTATTTTGTCTCTTGTCTCTAATAGTTAGAATTTTATCATTAAAGAAGCTCATGAATTCGTTACTACTGAGACCTATAGGAATACATGGCTCAACAGAGCTGTGACTCTCTGTCAGCCTGGCTACAGTGCTGAACAGAAACCTGGGGTTGTTTTTATTTTCCTCTATTAATGATGAGTAATAGGCTGCTCTGGCATTATGGAGGGCCTCCCTATATGTTTTAAGACTATCTTGCCAGATTAGATGTGATTCTTCCAGATTGTTGGAACGCCATTTCCTTTCAAGTTTTCACGATGTTAGCTTTAATATGCGGGTTTGGGGGTTATACCATGGAGCTAACCTCCTTTGTTTTATTATCTTCTTCTTTAGAGGGGCAATAAAGTCGAGTGTCATTCGCAGTGAGCCTACAGTTTGGGAGGGACTGAAGTTAGCATAGGAGTCCTCAGTTATATTGAGATATGGCATTGAATTAAACGCAGATGGAATCACTTCCTTAAATTTAGCTACAGCACTATCAGACATCTAGTGAAGGAATGTTTGCCTAATGGCGTGTAGTCCAATAATAGGAATTCAAAAGTCATTAGATAATGGTCAGATTAAAAAGGGCCACAGCAATCCCTCGTTCCTATGTAGGACTTATTTTTGGTGCTCCTGTGATTTCTTGTACCTGGACTTCTTGTTTGCCTGCCTCCCTGTATCAAGTAAGCGTTTGAATTAAACCTTTAATTCCTACAACATATCCCTGACAGTATGAACCCAGCAGATCGTGGGTGGAATAAGTGGTCTGCTCCACGGACGTCCTTCTTGAAAATGTACGATTCCGATTGGGATGAGTGGGCAGATCTGACACCCGCCTGTTCTGAACGAAACAAGCCCTACACAGACAGATCAGTGAGTCATCCTGATGGCTGGCGGGCTCCGTATGTGGGCACTCGTCTGGCCATATTCCCGGGCTCCCGTGGAGGCCACAAGGGTCATAGACGTCAAGGGTCTCAGCAGCTCTGTGACGTTGAGAAGTTCTTTGATCAGTAGGAGACCCCTCCGGCCCCAGCTCCTGATTCCCAGTCGGAGAACAGCGTGGAATTGCTCATGTACTTTGCCTGGATGGTGGCACAGTTGACACCTGGTTTTGTTAGGTTTAGTTGTATCTTTGATTGGACCCAAACACAGGACTCAAACCAGGTAAGTTTAAAAGAAATTAATTTCACAATGGACCGAAAGAGACAGGCTTAATGTGGGAAACATGGAAAGTGGGATGGATCTTCATGGACCTGGGTAACTTAAGTCTGACCGCAGAGGGGTTGATCATCTTATCAATGGGGAATATGCCAATGAAACGAGGAGAGAGTTTCTTGGAGTCGGTCTTGAGGGGAAAGTTCCTGGAAGACAACCAGACCTCTTGACCTGGTCGATACTTGGGAGCAGGAATGCGATACGCATCTGCGGTCCGTTTACCTGCCCAAGCGGAACAACGCAGAGCAGCACGAGTATCTCTCCAGACCTTGTGGCAACGCCGAAGGTGGCGTTGCACTGATGGGACTGCGAGTTCTCTTTCAAGGGCAGGAAACAGGGGAGGATGATAGCCTAGCAAAGCCTCAAACGGGGACCTGCCAGTAGCTGAACTAATTAACGAGTTGTGGGCATATGCAATCCAAGGGAGGAAGGAACACCAACTCATAGGATTTGAGGCAGCGACGCAACGCAAAGCTGACTCTAAATCCTGATTTGCCCTTTCAGTTTACCCGTTTGACTCTGGATGGAAACCTGGTGTTAGACTAACTGTGGCCCCCAACGCCCGGCAAAACTCCATACACACTTGGGAAGTGATCTGGGGACCACAATCCGAGACAATGTCCAACGGGATGCCATGACGTCTGAACACTTGGTTTACTAACACATCTGCTGTCTCACGGGCTGAGGGAAGTTTAGGAAGGCCGAGGAAATGCACAGCCTTGGAGGACCAATCCACTATAGTCAAGATAACGGTCTTCCCCCCGTCACAAAATCAACTGCTGACCAAGGGTGACCTGGGACCGGGAGAGGTAAAAACCCAGAAGGTACACGGTGGGAGGCCTTACCGCGAACACAAACCGAGTAAGCTTGGACAGACTCCTTAGTGTCCTTCTCCATGGTCGGCCACCAAAACTGCCGCCGCAGCAGGGTGAAGGTGCGATGAATCCCTGAATGGCAGGCGAACTTAGCGGCATGTACCCACTGAAGCACCTGGGATCAGACAGGAGGAGGAACATACAAACGCTTATCGGGGACGTTACCTGGACCAGGATCGGTCTGTTGGGCCTCCCTAACCACACTTTCAATCTCCCAGGAGAGGGCAGCGACAACACATGACGCAGGGAGCATGGTGTCTGAAGTAGCTGTGGCCTCAGGGGAGTCAAACTGTCTGGACAGTGCATGAGGCTTGATATTCCTGGTACCCGCTCGGTAAACATTGAAGCGACAAAAGAATAGGGCCCACCTAGCTTGACATGAATTCAGTCTCTTGGCTGAGCTGATATAAGCCAGATTCTTGTGGTCGGTTCAAACCAGAAATGGTTGACTGCCACCTTCCAACCAGTGCCTCTACTCTTCCAAAGCGAGTTTCACTGCCAGCAGTTCACGGTTACCAACATCATAGTTACGCTCTGCTGGGGAAAGACGGCGGGAGAAAAAGGCACACGGATGTAGTTTCTGGTCTGTATTTAATTGCTGGGACAAAACTGCTCCTACCCCGGAATCCGACGCATCAACCTCTACGACAAACTTCCGCTCAGGATCGGATTTGATCAGGATAGGGGCCGAGGTGAACAGCTCCTTGAGCTGTTGGAAAGCCCAACCGGCCTCGTCTGACCAAGAGAAGGGAACAGCAACTCTACTGAATATCCGGATAAACCTACGATAAAAGTTGGCAAAGCCTAGAAACTGCTGGAGCTGCTTATGTGAGGATGGAACCGACCACTCAACTACGGCCTTGATCTTCCCTGGGTCGGCCATAACCTGCCCCTCTTTGATGACATATCCCAGGAAAGACACCGTTGGGGAGGAGCCTCTGGAGAACCAACCGAACATGACCCACATGCTCCTCACGACTCCTGGAACACAATATCGTCAAGATGCACAAAAACGAACTGATTCAGGAAGTCCCTGAGGACGTCATTAACCATAGCTTGGAACACGGCCGGGGTGTTGGTTAAACCGAACGACATGACTAGGTACTCAAAATGACCTGGGTGGTATTGAACGCAGTTTTCCATTCATCTCCCTCTCGATTTCGAACCAAATGATAAGCATTTCGTAGATCCAGCTTACTAAAGATGGTGGCTCCCTGTAGAGACTCAAAAGCTGAGGTAAGCAACGGCAGAGGGTATTTGTTCTTAATTGTGATCTCACTGAGACCACAGAAATCAATGCATGGCCAAGAGTCTTGTCCTTCTTTTCCACATTAAAGAAACCCGCTGCTAAGAGGGATGACGACGGTCTGATAATGCCTGATGCGAAGGACTCGGTGATGTATCTTTCCATGATTTCTCTTTCAGGTTTGGAAATCAACGTACTGATAAACTTTTGACAAAACATTTGTGATTCTGTAAATGCCGGGTCAGCAGTGGGATGCAACAGTAACTGAAATGAAAAGAAAATGGTTTGACATGAAAATGGAAGCAAAAAACATTGCCCAAGCCAAGTGCTCCATGATGACAACTGGAGGAGGACAGGAGGAGGCGGCGGTCTCGCAAGTAGAATTCAAGAGATAATTGGAGAGGTGGCACTGACAGGTGTCCAGTCAGACGCTCCACTTGACAGCGATGCTGCTCCAGGTGCATCTGTTTCTGAAGCCCCCTACACAGACCGTGATCCACTGCCAGGCCCATGAGGGACTCAAGCCTCCACCAGCGATGCATTTACAGACACACCAGTTGCTGAAGGTACATTTTGCATGTTCATGTTGGAGATCTGCTGTGTGAATGCCTTAAAATTAATTTATATATATAACTCTATTTTGCTACCTGTGGCAGCATTTATGCTTTTTTGCTGTTATTTCAATGAACACTCACGCCTGCATTCAAATATTTTATTTTCAGAACAAGGCCAAGCAAGTGCTTCATCACAAACTGCAGAGCCCTCACCACATTTTCTCTTGGACAGATTCTTTCAACATTCCGAGATATTTCCACAACTTTAATTTCACTGACTTCTGTGTTAAATAATATAGAAGAAAACCTTGAAAGGATGAATGAAACACTCAAAAGCAAGTCTAAATAAAATGTGACACTGCAACTGGCCTGTGTGGAATTCCTTATTTGTTATTCACCACCAAGTTCAAGTTTATTTAAATCCCAGCTGTTTAGAGTCTCAAGGGGCTTTACAATCCCACAGATATACAAAACCACATGCTAGCCTACTAGCCTCATAAGTGGTCAATTAACTGCTGCCGAACGATGATGCCATCTCCATAAGGTGCGTCCACTGGGTCGTCATTTCCTCCACAGGGGGTATCTGATCTGGAAGTGGCACGCCACATTGTGCAGTGTACAGCCGGCCATTGTGATTAGACTGGCTTTTTCCGTGGTCTGTAGAAGGTTTCCACCAGCGGAATCAAGACACATCCACCTGGCCTTCAGCACTCCAATTGTGCTTAAAGAGTGAGTCCCCGCATATCAGTAAATGCTCCTGGCTGGCCTGGGAGTTTGCAAGTGGGGTCAGAGAGAGGGCATAACCTCGGCCACCTATGTCAAATTTTTATACAGTTGAGTCTTCATCAAAGTTGAACTGGATAGTGGTTTCCATAATTACATATAACTTACCACCCATCTCCACCAGCTCCTTGAGCAAGACGCATCCCCACTGAGCTGTTCTGTACCACAAAGGAGTCGTTTGCACCCCCTGGCCAACGGGCCAATTGATTTATATATATATGATTAATTAATTATATTAAATAAATATAACATTCAGAAGGTGGCAGTTTTCATCGGATATTATTTGGACATTAATGGAGTGGTACAGCTTACGGTAGAGGAATGGGAATGGATCTGGAGAGAGCACTTTGTGCGTATGTGGGTGCAGGCTACAGCGGCAATGATATCTGGGAGTCCACCTATAGCAACGGGATTAGACATGTGTGTGTTTCGCCTAACACTGTGTCCCAACAGCAAGCGAGCATTGCATATTTAACTGATTCAGTTAAATATGCACTTCTGTTACGTCATGTAAACAAAACAGGTACCTACCAGCTGTGTGCTCGAGATCAGACTGAAGACATAACCACTCATGTAAAAGATGGGTGAGTTGCTATCCTTCTGTGTTTGTACTTATATATAATAATATTATATTGTGATATTTAGATGTTTCTTTACTGGAAATGACATACAATACAGCCAACAGAAGGGTGTTATTAGCTGCCCATTTACCTTGATAAGGCTACTCCAGCTTAGCCAGAAACTTCCAGCTCCCTGGCAATCTCCCTCTAGCCAGGTGCCACTTTATTTAGGTTTTTGTAGTTAAATGAGGAGGTATCATATAGATGACTTCTCATTTCAACTTCAGGAATCAACCGTTCCTCGTCCATGATGCAACGCTTTCAACGCGAGTGACAGGTATAAATAGAAACAGGGCGTCCAACAAAAGTTCAGCTCGTGGCAGACATTCCAATAGAAAACAATGCAATCTAACTGATTTTGTTGCTGACGCTTGCTCGCGTCACATTCAGTTAAGACACGTGTCAGTTGAGACTGTATTGCACAAATCTAGAAGCAGTGCTCTTGGCAATCTGAAACAGCTGAGCAGCCATTCATCCGTCTCATCAAAGAGATCTGTGCGATCTCTTAAAATGTTCTTTCCGTAAGGCCTGGATGGCCAAAGCATCAAGGGGCAGTAGGTGAGCCGTTCAGAAGCTTTCCTTCGTTGGACAAACAATTTGCGGACTGTGAAAACGAGATGTTTTGTAAGAGTGCTCTCGACCACTCTTACAATTTTCTCTGAGCAAAAATAAGAAAACTCTTCCAGAAATCTATGGGTAATAACAATAACAATAACGACAAATCATGGATACGAACAAAAACAAGGGGACATTTCTTCATATGTCACTTTCTGCATGAGGCCCATTATTATCTTTTTATATCCTGCAAGCCAAAGATGACACACCTGGGGACCAGCACCTTCCACCTACTGATCCTTTTCTTTCCCCCTCCACTCACACCTTCCTCCAGACTGAACATTTGCACTATGACTGTCTTCTGTATTGATATCATACCTCCAGCTGTATATTCTGTATATAATGTCCACTATTACACACACATTACTTTTATACTTACACCTGCACTATCTACTGTAACTGCTGCACATGCTCATACTGTCTATATCTTAGCGCATCTAGCCCTCACTGTAATTCATATATTACCTTTATATGTACATTACTCTGCACTGCTTTTTGCACTTCTGGTTAGATGCTAAACTGCATTTTGTTGTCTCAGCACTTGTACCTTGTGCAATGATAATATAGTTGAAACTAATCTAAATTAATCAATGGCTTCATGAATGCATGAGAAGAGTGTAGCAGCCCCTCATGGGACGGAACCGTCAAAAACAAAAAAGTGTATAAGTGGTTGAGGAAAATGGCAGCTCCCCACAACCCCAGGCTCAAGACACACCTCATTCATTTTAAAGATTATTTTTACAGCATTTTTGCCTCACCTGACAGTGTCAACAGGAGCGTGACAGGACACATGGGAATAAAGAAGAGCATGGGGACGAAATGTGACAAGGGGCTGGATCTGATCCTGCAGTTCTCTGATCTCTTTACGGTGAGTGGCAAAGAGGCAGTACAGGGAAGAGGAAAAGATGAAACTGAAGGAACATATAGCTGGCAAGTGCCTAGATGGTTGGACAGTGGACAGGTTGATGAATGGACTGAAATGTCCATCTGAAAAGCACCACATGCTACTGTAAGTTGATTTTGTGTTTTTGTACATGCACTTCTGAATGCATCATAGCAGATTTTATTTAAAGAAAATAAAACGTGTCTTCTCTGCTAAATATCACATGTCGCCCTTCCTCTCTGCATGACTGACCCATGAGCAGCCGCAGCAGTTGAATGGCACAGTTTGTCATGATTACTTCCTTCTCATGTCACTCAGTGCCATGCTTGACTTAGCATCAGAATGTTAAGTGCCCCTCAAGCAAACACACACACACATGCTACACATGCATGCACCAAGCACACGTACACATAACTCACTGATGAATGGAGATCCACAGGAGCTATGAATGTAATGATATATGATGTATGTTGACAAGGTGTGAAAGTCGTAAGTTAACAGTGATAAAATAGCAACTTACCAGGTTGCTATGAAAAAGTCTGTTTGTATAGGATACATTTAGTGTCATCTATATTCTACATTTTTCTTATTATCAACAAATCCCTGTCTGTGGCACTTGGCTCAAATGACATTTGTTGTTATTGAAGACGTACATTTACAAAAAGGCTCATAAGGTTTATCTTTTTAAAGGAAAAGTTTGACATTTGCTTCCTGGGGGAGAGTTGGATGAGAAGATTGCTATGACTCTCATATCTGTTCATTAGCTTAGCACAAAGACTAAAAACGGGGGAAACTGCTAGCCTGGCTCTGTCAAAAGGTAACAGAATCTGCCTACCAGCACATATAAAGCTCACTAATTAACACGTTACATGTTCTTTGTGTAAAAATGCCGTTTTACAGGGGTTACGGTGCGCTCTATTTATTGGCTAGAACTAGTAACTTTCCTGGAGTTTTCGATGGTTGCCATCCGACGTTTGACCAAGAAACCCCAAAATGTCTTTATATATATATATATATGTATGTATACTGTATGTATAAAAAGCAGCAAAATTCCCCCACTGGGTAAGTTCAAACCATGTTTTTTTCACAATTGCTTAATAAATTAATTAAATGATTAAATCGATGGGGTGGCATGGTGGTGCAGTGGTTAGCACCGTTGCCTCACAGCAAGAGGGTTCTCGGTTTGACGAGTTTGCATGTTCTCCCCGTGTCTGTGTGGGTTCTCTCCGGGTACTCTGGCTTCCTCCCACCATCCAAAGACATGCAGGTTAGGTTAATTGATGATTCTAAATTGCCCGTAGGTGTGAATGTTTGTCTGTCTCTGTGTGTCAGCCCTCTGACTGACGGCCCCACCGCGACCCACTGAGGATATCAATTATGACATTGATTGTATTTCTCTGAATAAAAGATTTATGGACTAA
This sequence comes from Maccullochella peelii, assembly GCA_002120245.1. NCBI lineage: Eukaryota > Metazoa > Chordata > Actinopteri > Centrarchiformes > Percichthyidae > Maccullochella > Maccullochella peelii. Next base: position 3,410 of record LKNJ01004796.1, on the reverse strand, counting down.
TTGTTTCGGCCCTAGTATTTTTATTTTTGTCATCTCTAAAACTACATTTCACCATTTTTTGGTATATAATAGTGATATTTTCCCTGTGGCTTGATTAATTTTTGTCTTATCCCTTTATTCATCTGTGTTGCTTCTTGTTTTTACCGTGCTGCTTTTTTTGGCATTTAAATTCCCTTTATTTATTTTGTTGTTGTTTTTGTTGGTTGTAAGTTGGGAAGGTTTGGTTGGTTGATTTGGGAGATGAAAAAACACTATATCTTAGATACTTCAATTAATTTTCAGATCTGATCCATGCACAAAAGCGTGAAGAGAATGGATAAAAGTATTTTAATCCTCTATGTCCAACACAATAACTCAAATCAAATGGCTGCTTGTCTGAAAAACCTTAATCCTTTATAAACCAGCCAACACTTATTCATTACAGCTTGCCCACTGCCCGTGTGTGCGTGTGCATGTGTTTGTGTGTGAGCATATTGCTGCAGAATGGTCCTCTGTAGATAGCATGCAGTGCTGTCTGCTGCATTTATGAAGTGCCAAATCACAGTCTTTAAGAGACAGGAATCACAGAATGATAAAGAGCTGCAGAGTAAAAGCTTGCTTCTGTGTATACATCAAACATCATGACCCAAGGCCTCATGGTACGGGCCAGACAACTGCTACCCCTGTGTGATGGACCAGGTTTTGATGCTGGAGCTGTTTCCACAAAATCTTGATCAGTTCTGGGCGTGTGCACTGCCAAAAAACCTGCCCTAAACATGCAATATGGGCTCCATGCCGGCACTGTGAAGCAGCCTGTCTCAGCCAGGAAACAAGAAAAAAACAGAGGTAAATCTGTATGGAAAGATATGAGAGGAGATGGACCCAGCTGGGTGCTCCAGAACAATAGATACAGTATTCTGCAAGTACAAATACAAAATGGTATGATACAGAAATTACAAAACACTGAAGAAGTGGTGGTGGATGGTGCAATGAAATTTTTTGTTTGTGGATTTGATGTTTGAGACTATCACCACAGATACGCTTTCACCATTTTTCCTCATTATGTTATCTGCTTATACACTGTTGGCACTTCTAAAAGTGCATTCAGATTGAAGTCAAAGAGAATTTTTCTGCCTTACATTGTACAAAGTTTGACCACTGGAGCAGAGAGCAAATTGTATAACTTTTTCTCCAAGGCGTAAATGGAACCCAGTACAGCGCATGCGTGTACTTCAATGAACTGAAGTCTTACAATCCTTACAGTATCTAGCTTGTTTAACACACGGCAAATGTTAGCTTTAGCTAAAAGTTAAAAAGTTAGAAACTAGCTAATGTAAGCGTTCATCCGAAGACAGTTGCATTGGCACATGTAGAAAGGGAGAGGGAACTTCAACAGTGAGAAAGCGCATGTTGTGTGTGTGTGGTGTGTGTACGTGTGTGTGTGTGTGTGTCTGGCCAGTCCACTGTAGGTAATCCTGTCAGATCGTCCATCCATTGAGTGAGCATGTACGGGTCAGCCAATCTGGTCCCCTTGGGTAATGTTAACTTTTTCAAGTAACACTCGCGGTCCTGGAGCGTGAGTGACCGTACATATTTAGAGAAACTCGTATTTTCGTAAGCCATTGTTAAAAAACAAGCAAACAAAACGCAAAATTAATGCAAAATTAATGTTTTTCTTTTTCTTATTGTAAAGAAATTAATTTTCTCTAACAATATCTTCTGTCTTCCTTCATAGCTTTAAATCTGTCGATTATCCCATCACTACAGTGTTAGATCATTGTTCTATGGTAGAAAGGACACATTCTAAACACATAATGCCTAATTCATGCTGGTTCATTATTCCGTGTAAACACACAGGCCCTGCAGATGTGCATATACTGTATCTGGGCAATCACAATCCTTACACGATGTCTGAGTGGCTAAAAACTGTATCTCACTTCTGCTGTGAGAATAGCCAGCTCTCCAAATCCCACAGCAGGAAAGATCTCTATGATCAACCGGAACAGTAGTTCTCTAGTTTCTCTTGATTGCATTGTGTCATTTTGATCACAATTAATACATCAGTAATGTAACATTCTCTTCCTGCTGTAGTATCCTTGCCTTTGTGTTCCGTCAGTAGCATGTTCCTATATAAAGTAGAAAAAGAAAGTAGTTGAGTGGATCGCTGGCTTCTTTATCATACTCATTTTTCTTACCAGGCAAGTTTTCTGACTAAAGAAGCTGGTGTTTTAATGAAGCTCTCAAAGTAAAGACACAGCTAGGTGGAGCTTCTGCCTCCGATTCACTGTCATGTAGATCTCGGGGATCACATGCAGTGAAGGACAGCGGGCGGCACAGAGGGCAAAGTTTTAAGGCTGCAACCAATGATTATTTCCAGTATTTTTTTAATCATTGATTAATTGTTTAGTTTCTAAAATTTCAGAAAATAATGAAAAATACCCATCAAACTATCCCGGTACCGGGTATTTGGAGTATACCAGTGTCAGACACTGTGGAGAGGACTCAGAAGCAGACAACACAGAAGTCTCTTTAGAGGGTTTTAATGCCAAAAAGTCAAGCAAACGATGGACAAGGCAGAAGCAGAAACAGAGGTACAGGCAAGGCAAAATCCTCATAGTCTTTAAAACAGAGCAAAAAGTCACTATTAGGTCACAGAAACGGGGCTTTAATATTGGGTATCTGTCAATAATGAGTCCGATCTTATATTTATATATACCAAAATGTTAATTAAAGGGAACATATCATGAAAAACTCACTTTTTCAGTGTTTGTGCACATAATTTCAGAATCAGAATCAGAATCAGATTTGTTGCCCAGTAGGTGTGCACATGTAAGGAATTTGCTTTGGTGAATTGGTGCATATTTAAGCAAAGTAGAGAAAAATAGAAATATATACAGATATATAAAATAAGCCACTAAAAAGCAAATACTGTAAAAAAAGAGTCAAGAACACACGTCAAATAGAGAATACACCGGTATCTGGGGTGCCTACCAACACACAAAATGTGAAATTAGACCACCCAGTCATTTTTTTGTGTTCTGCCTATGTCAGAAACCATGTGAACCAACACGCCGTTTTAGATTTGGCTCCCCTCGCTACGTAAATAGCAGACTCATTGCATAATACAGCCCCCCCCCCATCTCAGTATGTCCAACCACGGCCGAGAACTAACTTTGCAAGGCTGCCATTTTTTTCTTGCAAGCGCCGACCCGCTACCATGTAGAAGAGTTAAAAAACTGGTACATTTAATAAGCTGACTGAAAATGTGAAAGATTTGCTACTTATTATTTACTACAGGTGACTCTGTAAGCACAAGACATTTCTCTGTTTCACAGTCAAACTTTATTACGGTCTTGACAGATCACAATATATATTATACAATATTCTCTACAGTATTTTCAAAGGGTATCAAAAAAAATCTGCAGCTATAA
>LKNJ01004795.1:0-32124 GCA_002120245.1 Maccullochella peelii | reverse complement strand
CCGACATCAACTCTTATCACAGCAGCGGATTGGATTTTGCCTACTTTTGCAGATGTTTTGGTGTAGTCTTCTGAGGGATCGGAACCGTCGCTTGAGCCCACTCCACATAGCCGTCTTCCAGTAGCAGGAGTGCCTGTTGAAACCCAGCGGGGTGCAGGGCGAGGTCTCTCGGCAGTGGTGTTTGATGATCCTCCGTTGTCTTCTTGGTCCACTGAGTTTCGTGGAAGCAAAGTCTTTTGGCAAATGCCGTGCAAAAGTCTCTTTAGCAAACGCGCTGCTGCAGGAATCGTTTCCCCAGTCGGCAGGCAAGCGCGGTGCGAGATGATTCTTGATCAGTGGACTGCAGCTGGAGTCGGATAGCGGCTCTGCTAACTTCTTCTTAACTCTAAATCCTTCAAAATAACTGGGAGATAGTTTCGATGGCCTGCCGCTACTATCTTCAAAGTTGTTATGAACGCTGAGTTATCAGTGGCATACAGACAGTGACAAAACTGAGTTTGCTTAATTAAAAGAAAAATTACGCGCAACTTAGACGACTAAGAAAAGGCCGGAGATTACTAAGAAAATCCAAATCTCCGAAGAAAACGTAAGAAAAACATAAGAGACGAGTAGAAGCGTAAGAACGTGGAAGAGGACAAGAAAACAGGCATGTGGAAAAAAACAAGAGGGTGAACAAAGCGATTCAGATAGTTTTTATCTAGCCATCAAAAGGGGCGTGAGCTGGAGGCGGAGGCAGTCTTTGCGCCCAGCGTTTATGGGCTATGGTCCCTTTCTTTGTTCGGAATAAAACGTGGTTTACTAATTTACTTTAAAAATATATATATTTGATACGCGCAAATGCCACATACTTCCATCACTATAGTCAAATCACAGCGATTGTCCCACATATTCGTATGTAACATTGTCGGTATCCAAACATCCAATAAGCATAATTCATGTCTCAAAACATTGTTAATCATAATCTAAATCATACTTTCCTACCCGCAAAACAAAGAACAACAACATTAATACTGTTAATGAAAAATGGCTTTAGTTCTCATAGTTTGGTTCTTACTTGCTACTTATAATCAGGAATCTTAAAGATGCATTTGCTGTAAAACTCACAGACCTATAGGGGGCACTGTTGTACCATGTTAAAACAGGGTGTTAGACTTAAATCTTGTAACTAACTCAATTTTTATGCTAGAACCACCAGAATTGAACTGATCATACTAAGAAAAGAGTAGACACATGTTAACAACATTATTACATTATTGATTAATTTGGCAAGGCACTTTATCAGAATCCACACTTTCTTAACATTCAGGGGACTATTGAAAGGTCCCTTTGTTCAAGAATGCGCTTAGATTTTTATGATGCATCTGGTGACTTTCTTTCTTATCTTCACCTAAGATCAAAGAAAGGGGATGTCTGTGTGTGTGTGGGAGAAGGAGGGGTGAGTTCTTAGGACAGAGTTGTAAAGCAGAGAGTAAATACTATTNTCTGTATGTTCTTCATCCAGTCTCTGTCTCCAGAGGAGATAGTCTTTGATTTTCCGGGATGGTCTTCGATTCCCTTGCTGTTGTAATCAGAGGGATTACCACTAGGGTCTGGACCGTGCAGACTTGCAGTCAATCATATTAGCATAACAACAATATGCCTTCAGGAGAGTCAGAAAGTCTAGTTCTCAGGTCTGTGGTGTCTCAAAATTGACACCTTTACGGCTACGAGGGATATCTCGGTTTTAAATCATGAGACGCACCCAGGATGAAGTGTTGATTCCAACTCACTAATAACATTCCTGCCTCTCCTTTGATCTTTTCCAACTTCAGACCCGTATGGTGTGTATACTTATCTTTTAGCAAGACAGGGATGTTTTCACTACAAGAGTCATACTTTATCTGAACTTTTGTTGTAGTGTGTTTTGGTCTTACAAGAGAAAAGATTTAAAGAATGAAGACTAACTGGTTGGTTTGGCAGATGTATGTCTGGTTAACTTCCCCACCTCCAATAAAAAACAGCACACAGCACACAGCTGCTTCCCCAAGTTTTTCAATGGGTCTGTCTCCAACACAGTGTTGGGACAGTCCCAAGTGAGACAAATCACCTAAATGTAATAATAATACTGGAAATTGTACTACATTAAGTCTGATGGCCCACTTGCAAGTTTGCTTTGGTGGGCTGTTTGATTGCATTTTTCCTTGTAGGAGGGAACTTCAGACATCACTGGAGCACAGCATATATCATTTTATTGTCTGCCTGAAAAGGTGGAAAACTGTATTCTTAAAAAAAGCTTGTGTTATCAAACAAGCAGAGAGGAGGTGGTATTGGGTGTTTTTCAGCCTGTCAGTGCAGGGAGACGATGCTGTGACGGTAACCAGAGGAGACAAACCATCATCAGCGGTTAAATGTGGAGAAGCATCCACACACAGGAGAGAGTGTGTGAAGGGTTACCAGGCAACAGAATTAGCTAGCGTCTTGCTTCCTTTTACAGTCAGAGGAGGAGACTGCCTTCTGCTGTATGTCACCTGTCAGTGATTGTGTATGTGTGTACATAGAACATTGATTCTCTCGTTACAATGGCACCTGTCAGTGGGTGGGATATATTAGGCAGCAAGTGAACATTTTGTCCTCGAAGTTGATGTGTTGGAAGCAGGAAAAATGGGCAAGCGTAAGGATGTGAGCGACTTTGACAAGGGCCAAATTGTGATGGCTAGACGACTGGGTCAGAGCATCTCCAAAACTGCAGCTCTTGTGGGGTGTTCCCAGTCTGCAGTGGTCAGTACCTACCAAAAGTGGTCCAAGGAAAGAAAACCGGTGAACTGGTGACAGGTTCATGGGCGGCCAAGGCTCACTGATGTGCGTGGGGAGCGAAGGCTGGCCCGTGTGGTCCGATCCAACAGAAGAGCTACTGTAGCTCAAATTGCTGAAAAAGTTAATGCTGGTTCTGATAGAAAGGTGTCAGAACACACAGTGCATCGCAGTTTGTTGCGTATGGGGCTGCGTAGCCGCAGACCGGTCAGGGTGCCCATGCTGACCCCTGTCCACCGCCGAAAGCGCCTACAATGGGCACGTGAGCATCAGAACTGGACCACGGAGCAATGGAAGAAGGTGGCCTGGTCTGATGAATCACGTTTTCTTTTACATCATGTGGATGGCCGGGTGCGTGTGCGTCGCTTACCTGGGGAAGACATGGCACCAGGATGCACTATGGGAAGAAGGCAAGCCGGCGGAGGCAGTGTGATGCTTTGGGCAATGTTCTGCTGGGAAACCTTGGGTCCTGCCATTCATGTGGATGTTACTTTGACACGTACCACCTACCTAAACATTGTTGCAGACCAAGTACACCCCTTCATGGAAATGGTATTCCCTAATGACAGTGGCCTCTTTCAGCAGGATAATGCACCCTGCCACACTGCAAAAAAGGTTCAGGAATGGTTTGAGGAATACGACAACGAGTTCAAGGTGCTGACTTGGCCTCCAAATTCCCCAGATCTCAATCCAATCGAGCATCCGTGGGATGTGCTGGACGAACAAGTCCGATCCATGGAGGCCCCACCTCGCAACTTACAGGACTTAAAGGATCTGCTGCTAACGTCTTGGTGCCAGATACCACAGCACACCTTCAGAGGTCTAGTGGAGTCCATGCCTCGACGGGTCAGGGCTGTTTTGGCGGCAAAAGGGGGACCCACACACTATTAGGTGGGCGGTCATAATGATCGGTGTAGATTTTTTAAATTTTATTATCAAATCTCATGAGAAGACCAAAATGTGTTAGTGTGTCTCTCAATACTTTCGGACTTCCCAAAGGCCTTTGTCAGTACAGACTATGCCAACTTCAAACTCATGTCCTTGGGAGTTTGAACTTGGCAGGTTGAAGAGAGATCCAATCTCTCGAGAACATGAGGACTCAGTATGCTCAATGTGAACAACAGAATTCTTGCTGGCATCACCAGCTCAGCTGGGCTCAGGTGACTACACTTCAACACACCTGTATACCTGTTGTGGTCACTATAAAGTATATTTACAATAGAAACAAATAATAATAATAATGTTGATGATAAACTTTATTTATACACTTTTCAAAACAAAGTTACAATGTGCTTTACATGGTTGAACCAGGATTAAAACATTTCAGGACTGCAATGAGGCAATCAAAATCAGACAATTAAAATAATAAAAAAATAATAAAATTGAATAAAACACCCAACAATAATATAAGGTAAAAACAATAATAATTCTACCACAAAAATAACACAATAATAATAATAATAAACAGATTCTGGAAATGAAACGGTGTGCTAGCATTAATAAAAAGCTTTTTTTAAAAGATGCATTTTGAGAAGTGATTTAAAAGATGTCACTGATGCTGCAAGCCTTAGATCCTCAGGCAGAGAGTTTCAAAGCTGAGTGGCCTTGACTGCAAAGGCCAGGTCACCTGTAGTCTTGGCTGACTTAGGAACAGCCAACAGAGCCCTGCATGAGGATCTGAGGCTACGCTCCAGCTCATAGGGGAGCAGCAATTCAGCAATATAAGTGCTAAACTATGAAGTGCGTTAAAGGTAATTAGTAAAATCTTTTCAATTCTAAAACCTACTGCTAACCAGTGAAGAGAGGCTAAAAGAGGAGTGCTCAGTTTGTTGACTAGGAGTAGGGTCAATCACGGATTCAGTGGCTTTGAAAAGGACTCGGGTTATGATGGTTTGTTGCAATGATTTTGGATATCTGTTTCCACCGCGGATCAGGCAGTACAGATGACTCCATAATACGGAGCAAACTAAGATAATTGCAGTTAAAATTCAGAATATTAGACAAAGGTTAAAATCTGTTGAATCTGGTAAAACTTTTAGATGACGGTAAGAACAAATGTCAGGCTGAGAGAGAAACCAGCATACACTCCGTTTTCAGTGCCTGCATTTGGACAATGGATTGAATCGTTTTAGCGTTATGAGATTTTTTACATAACAGCAACACTGTTCTCCCAACCATTGTTGAATGAGGTTTTGCCTATGCACTGCAGCAGAGCACAGTAACAGTCTTGCAACAGGAACCCTTGCTCTCTGACAGCCATTTCAACATTTCCCCTCTGGGCAGGCAGCAATAAAGGCAGCTGCACGCTCTGGTCATAGTAATTTAGTTATGTAGTTATTGTGCTGCTGCACTCAGGCATCACAAGAATGTACTACCACTTATATTGTTTCAAATGAGAACAAACTGAAATTCCTTCTTCATTGTTTCACGGCTGATTGAGAGATCGTAAAGGCAATAAAAAGGCTATTTATCAAAACCCCCAATCCATTCCATTTTCCATTGAGTTAAGAGTAGCAGGGAGCATAAAACAGATACATGTATGGATGAAACAAAGCCTGCAGTTTACCAGGATTCCTACTGTCACTGAGTGTTGGAATCACTTACATGCAGTTTGTGGAGTCTGATATCATATTAGTCAGTCACTGCTGCTGCTGCTGCTGTCTCCCTGCTCTGTGCCTTTCCACCATTTCTGATTTTAAATACCAGATGGAGAGAAAAGAAAAAGACATGCTTCAGCACTCTCCTTTATTCTCTTCCCGGTCCTACTTTTTATCAGCCACCACAGTTTGGTCAAAATAAATGATCAGTACCTTCAGTTGTGCTGTAAATATGCCTCCTCAAATACCCAGGATGAAGTTGAACCTATAAGTCCCTGTGTGTGCGATGCTGCGAGATGACTAATGCAACGCTTTGTACATCGATGGCTTCCCAATATACTGATATATTGATTCAGTGGGGAGCCCATTCAAAGCCTCATGTCATTTTGGGCTGTCATTAGTTAAAAATATACCCCCAAGCTCTCCAATATTCCAGTCAAATATTTGATGCATTTTTTTCTTCCTTGAGAAAACATATATGAGTGAGTAACTTTGAGGGACCAGAGGGCTGTGTACAGGCAACATGTACATATCATCATTGTCAGACATACTGTATATAGACATGTATACGTGCATATACTGTACATAACCACCTACTTCATGTATATAAAGTAATCTATTACATTAATATTTATTCCTCTTTGCACTCTGCACCATTGCACTATTGTATTCTTGTTTACAATTTACAGAAACAGTTTGACTTATATAGACATTGTATGTTGTTGGTCATTGTTGCTTTTTATATATATTTATATATGCAATAGTTCTATGGTTATTTTTACCTATGTTGTCCAGCTGTATTGTCCTTGTTTTTAGCTGTATGTCTATTTCTACCAATTTTCCTGAAAATTGTTTTTGGAACTGTGTGAAAACAGGGTCAAATTTCTTGTATGTGTCCACATACTTGGCCAATAAAGATGATTCTGATTATTATTTTTACCTGGAAAACATGCAGAGGATGCAGTATTTTATGGCTCTGAATAGTGTCTGCAGGTCTTCTTCTCAGGCTGCAGACATAATTCCACCAATCAGAGGTTAGGGTACTGAACCTTAGAGGTGAATCCTGGGGCAAAAAAAGTAGGTAAATCGCTTGCTGCTGCTTGTAAAGCTTAATTACTGTGAACGCATGGTAATAAAAAGAAAGCATCACAATTTTTATGAAAGTCCTAGCAAATAAAATAGCGTTCCAAGGTTCTTTAAGGTTTAAGTTATGGTAAGCCCCAGGTTACAGGTTGTTATGTCCCTGCAGTGGAAAGGGTTTATACATGTTTGACCAAATGACCAATGCTGTTGTTTTTCTGGTGAGGACAGTCTAACATTGTCAGACACCTTTCTTGCTACATTTGGGCTACAGCAGGCGGATCCCTGGAAGTCACCTAAAGTGAAAACAAGCAACCATCTCTAAACATCAAAACTGTGAAATCTGCTCTCTTCAGTCATCACAAAACTTTGGAACTTTTAATGAACAGAAGAATCAATCCACATATTAAATAGGTGCGAATACATATCAGTCCTGACAAACCAATAAACTGAATGACATCCCTGTTTTAGATCACTGTCAGCTGTCAAACCTTGACACAATGTAACATGTAATGCTACATCCCATCATCTACATGTGGCCAATTGATCATTGAAGTAAAAAAAACAACAACACTAAACAACAAAATGGGCTCATATATACATGATACATCAATGATAGTGCTTTACGGTGGATCTTTCCTTTTTTGTTTTTTCATGCTGTTTTCCTGGAGCAGATGCTGCTGTCTCTTTCCCTGGCAGCTTCCTCCTTTGAATGTATTCTCCTCTCTGTGTTTTGTTTTTCAGGTAGAGGGATGGAGCTGTCCTTTCTTCTCCTCTTCTCTGCCGTGTTGCCCTTACTCAGCGTGTCTGCATACAATACATCTGCTGGTAATGACGGTGCTGTCTCACACACAGTTTTTGTCACTGACACAATGTCTCCAGTTGTCTGAACCAAACAATTGTGGCTGCAGTGGTACAATGGATGCTCTGTGGTCTGGTGTGTGTGTCTGTCTTTTGTTGTGTGTTAGTGAATATGTGATTTGATGTTTATCCTTCCGTAATCCCCTTGGTGCTACTTTGTACTGTACTTAAGAGAGCTAATAACCTATGTAGTATTCAGTAGGAATGTTTGTTTTGTCAATTTTTTGTTGTTTTAGTTTTTAGTAGTTTACTTAGTTTTAAATTTATATGTTGGCAACAAACAAAAGGATGGTGACATGTAGGAGAAGGCCAAGCTTCATACTCACAGTATGGCAGCACCACTAAAATTCATATGCAAACACTGTATATGAAGAAGAGACATCATCTTCATACAAAGCTAGCTAGCATGAAACATCTGAAACATGACAAGAGACTCCAACCAGACACTGGTCTCTCTCCAACCACGTTTTTTGGTAAGGAGTCACAAGCCAAAAATGTTGGTTTAATCTTTATTGTATTTTATGAGCTCATATGTTTCTTTATGTACAGTCTTAACTAGAAAAGTAACCAGCTACCACAGCTGTCAGATGAATGTAGTGGAGTAAAAAGCATAATATTTCCTTTTGAATTGCAGTGCATTTACTCAAGTACTGTACTTAAGTACAATTTTGAGGCACTTGTACTTTACTTGTACTTCTACTCCACTACATTTTGGAAGCCAATATTGTACAGTGTCCCCCTCTACATTGTTTTGATATAAATGATTTGATCATAAATACAAAATGTAATCAACTAATAAGTTATGAGTTATGGATTAAGCTACGCAGCAGTATACAGTAGTTGAAATTAGCCCCACCGTTATGAGCTGCAACATTAGTGATGCTCACACATTAATGTATCAGTAATTATAATCATATATATAATTACTTACTTGGTTAGGGAGGCTTCGTCATCATGGTTAAAAGAATAATTACATGGTTGAGGCTGTGGTCATGCTTAAAAAAGCCTGTTTATGGGTCATTTTAGAAACCACAGACAAACTACCTATTATTGTTTACTATTATTATTATTATTTAGGTAAGAGGACTTGTTACTGGAAACAGTTTTGAACTCATACAGTAATTATACATCCTGGGTTCAGCAACAGCAATGAACCACTAAATGGATGTTTCTGGGTAGGTGCTGGATCTGCATGCCTTTGTGTATTCAGTATTCTAGACTCTGTCTCTGGCCCTTTTCCCTCTGTCAAATCAGTGAGCCTCTGAGCATGAAATTGCTGCCACAGCACTTGAGACTCATACTGGACAAGCACCATTTCCCGCCTCTAACAGCCCAGCTTGGCAGACAGGCCTAGCCCCACATTTAAAAACCAATCTGCAACCAATGAGAGCTGAAACCACTAATGAATATTTGCTGTAAACTCATAGTGCTTATTATGGTGCTTTTATATCCGAGCCCATGCTTTGACACTAATGCTCAGAGACAGATGTCAGATCTGTGTAATACAGACATAAACCTGCTGTCAGATCAGCGAGCTGTCATTTCCTCTTTGTGCCGAGCGGTGGGGGTGGGGGTGTTTGCTATGGGAGTCACGTCTACTGGTCTTTCCTGGCCTCTATTGAGAAATGCAGTAAGATACTCCGAAAATACTAGTGATGTTGCTTCAGTGAAAGGGTGCTTTGCAGTGAACTGGCAGGAAATAAGAAATACCAGCACACAGAGGAGGCTCCGTGGGGCTGGTTTCTTCCCAGGACTGATTGATTTCATGTGCTTTAATGGATTACTGACGGCCATAGTGTGATGTAAGGTGGTGGGTGGTGTGTATCGAGGTAACTTCCCTTCCCGTCTTCATCAAATAGTCTGTTACCATTCTTCTGGCTTATTTCTCCCCTTATGTGAGTCGTCTTTTTCTGCTCATTTCTCCCATGCTTACCTGCTTTTATTAAAAGGCTGGTCAGGTTAAGAGTGCTGAGGGGATGAGTGGTGTTAGCAGTGTAGGTCTAATTTTACGAAAACCTGCCTATATCCATTTATTAGTTGTCTTTTAACATGTACTTTTTCAGGGAGTCAAATTAGATAGAGCTGATACGATTAGTCAATTAATCAGTTAGTTGATCAAAAGAACATTTATTGCCAACTAGTTTTTATAATTGATTAATTGTTTAAGTTATTTACCAAGCTTTAATAAAGTTTCCCAGTTTGGAGCATTGAATATTTTTGGGTTTTGGACTGTTTGTCAGGCAGAAATTGCATTTAGAAGATATGGCCACTTTTCAATATTTTTGTGCCGTTTTATACACCAGATCCCAATAACACATCAGGTTTTGGGTGGTTTTGTTGCCTAAAACTTGAGGCTAGTCTCGGGTTCAGGTTTGGTTATTTTCAAATGTGATTTATTAAGAAATTTCTTTCTGACTTTGCCACTTGTTTTTGTCCATGTGTGTCAGATATGCAAGACTCACTGGGTAGCGGGAAGAGACACAGAGTGTAGCCATTGTGTTGCACTGGCAGGCAAATGGTCAGTAATGGATGAAATAAAACAAAAACTTGTTAAAGAGGGCGCTTCTTAAAATCCTCAATTATTCGAGGAAAGCCTTTGCATTGTGGAAACTTTTGACCTGGTTGGGACAACTGATAAAAACCCCACTTGCTACGTAGAGATGGCAATACTATACATAGATGTGTTCTCGATTATGGCTGTAGTGTTCAGATGGGAGAGAGATTCTGAGTTAACGACTGCGTTCATCAAGCAAATATTGAGAAGAGGGTACAGCTGATCTTGTTATGGCCTAACAGGAAAGGCAGGTCATTATTAGGAGATGCTTCAGTGTCACATGCTGGTAGTTGGCAACGATTTGTGTTGTACTATTGCCTCTAAAGCAAAATATTGGCTAATTTAAGCTCATCAGTGATATATCACATTGGCATATACATTATGTTGCCCAAAAAGTAACAGTAAAAGTCAGTACTGAAATGTCAAAAGATATGTCTGGGTTAATTTAGTAACAGAGTGTAGTTTGTCCACCAGAGAGCACTGAAATTTATTTTTACACTGGGAAATGTCCCACTTCTTACATATCTTGGTCACAAGATACAGTATATATCCATGGGATCCTTATCAAAAGTTTACAGTTTGTGCTTTATATGAAGAAATTAATTTCCTCTCTAGGGATGAACGATTTGAGGGAAATATCTAATTACAATTTTTCTGACAAAGATTGCAGACAACCTGTTAACTGAGGCTTTCCTTAAACTGAACTTTAAAGAACGTTGTAAGGCTTAATCTACTTAATTTAAAAAGGCAAAAGCGGGACGAAATATGTCATTTTTATGTGCTTGGTATGGTCTACTTAGTAGGTGAGTGAAGTGATAGCTGTTGTGAGACAAACAACTATATATGAAGTAGCTCTAATATTATTGATTTTGGTTTTAAAGTATTGGTTATCCTGCTCCATACAGATGCAATAGTAAAATGGTAAGTGTTGTGTTTGTTGGAGTTGTTCTTGTAATGCATTTAGTTCAATGCACAAATGAAGTTGAAGAACAGTGGAAACCAAAACAGAACCTGTGACAGTGGCTATGTTCAATTTCCTCAAATTCCTGCAGTCGAAAATGAAAAGCAAAGGAGCATAAGTTGTAAGGTAATGAATAAACCTGAAATTAAACTAAAACTTCAAAATGCTGACATGTGAAGCTCTGTTAGCAGCCATAATGTGCTCATGGCATCAGATTTTGATGCATCATGTGTAGAAATAAAAATGTTGTCAAATAATGGTGCAACAGCTACAAATATCAACATAAAACCAGCAGTTGTCAACATCTTGCACTTGAAACGAATCATTTGACCTGAGGGATGAGCTAGCAAATCACCAAAATCATTAGATCGTTGTTTAATTAAGCAATTAAATATGCTGTGGAATTACTACCACACAAAGAATTGCAATCTAAAGCAGTTGACAAGGTTTAGCTCATCATGAGAAATTGCAAGCAAATGGCTTCTCTGAGGTCTCTGAATTCCTGCATGAACAGGAAATTTAAGCGAGGAGCGCAGAGAGAGTTTGTGCTTGTGGCCATCACTAATCACTGAATATCCTGTGAAAAGCTGCTTTGAAAAATACAAGGCATGTAAAAATACAGTACCTTTTGAGGCAGAAATAATTGGGATGGCAGAATTAAATTTCTGTCCCTTTGTCAACTTCCAAATCTCTGTTTTTTTCTGTAGCCTAAATCTTTAAGTACATTAGTCTCAGACAGTCTGAACATGCAAATCTGTATCCTCCCCATCAGTCAGGCCTCAGCTGGTCCCATGAACCGTTTTCACATCCCTCTGAAATCACAATTTCTTCATGTGAAATCCTCGCTCAGTTGACAAATAAGCTCTGCTGGCAGCAACATGCACAAACCTCATATGGGTGCTGTCTTACGGGAGGACAGAGCGAGCCCTCTGCTGGAAACCAGGCTGCTGGTCCTGTAGTACGTGCTGAAAACATAACAGAGGTCTCCATCTAGTGGTAGAGTCCTGAATCAGAAAAGCCTTTTCTAAATGAAAGAGTAATAGTGTCTAAAAGTACTTCCTGAAACCTGCAAAACATTGTGTTTCTCTTTATTTGTTTTTCATCTCTGGCTTTTTGTTGCTCACTGCAGTTTTTAACAAACCTTATTCAAATGGGGAAATAGGGCATTTATTGGGGACTATTTTCTGCAGCGGATGAATCCACATTTGGTGCTCTAGTGAGTATTTGGGGCAGCAGGGCGGTGTATGTGGGATTAAATAAACTACAGTGTGGCTCACTGATGTGTTTTTGATGGAGCTCTATGGCACAGAGGAAGAAGATATATCAGGCTGTGATACACACAGTACTTGTTAGTAGAATAGTTAGTAAGATCCATTCATTGTTGGGATTTGATGGCCATGAGCAAAAGAGTTATTCTTTAAAATGTGGTTTTAAAACTCTTACACTTAGTTTTAGTCTGAAGACTGTGTGGCTGTCAGAATCCAGCATCAGTGTTGAATAGCAGAGCTGCTTGTCTTGCAGCTGATTAACACCCAGCAGATTGAGACAGATCGAAGCTGGAGGGATGGCAGGGTCTCTTTCTGTTCCACCTGACGCTGTGTCTGTTTTTCAGGTTGTGCTATCATCCGTCCTCCCAGAGATGGAGGGATAAGGTACAGAGGTCTGACACAAGAGCAGGTGAGGAATTGTTGCTGCCACGCTGTAATTACAGCTGCACAGAGATCAATTCAAAGTCACAAGTCTCATGGTATTCACTTCAAATTCAGTACAGGTTAATATAAGGGCCCATATCAACCTTTATATTAAAAATCATACAAGGTCCACTTAGGTACTTTGACTCTGATCAAATAAAAACAAATTGCATGCATGAAGGTTCCTCTTCATCTTCATATTGTTTTTCTTTTTTTTTTTTTACTGTCCCCTGGCCTGTAATGTGTCATATGTTTGGCATGAAATAGCCAAAATGATCCGTACTATAGATCACCATATCAGCAAACAAATGGCTTCAATTCAAAAATATTTGTATCAACCTTAAAATTGTATTTGTTGAACTAAGGCTGGTCTGTATAACCTTAAATTTGCACTGTATCTACAACAACAGAGTCATGCCATACTCACCACTCTGCTGCTCATCATTATTAAGCAGCTGTCAGTGAAACTTAACACTTCCTGTAAATGTTTCACATTAAAAGCCTACCAGTACAGAGAGGTATTAAGCTCTTGGAGCCATTTGAATGCTTTTGATGTGAAACATCAGCACAGAAGTGTTTATTTTAATGGATGATTTAATGGATGATAGCTTAAATCGGAAGTGATTTGAAATAACCAGAGAATCTTAAAAAAACATTTCTTTAACAAAGAGAGTCCTGGAGCAGCAGAGTGGTGAGTGTGACATGACTCTGTTGTTGTACTGATGTAATTAGTGTGGAAATGTACATTATGCTGAATGTATCAAGACAACAGGTAAACATGGAGGAAGTGTTGAGTTTGCATTTACAGCTAATTAAAACCAGAGCAGATCAGAAAACAAGGAGACATGTTACTAAAATATGATCAAATAGGGAAAAACAAGAAATAAAAGCCTGGTTCTCTCTACAGTTGAGCTAAAAAAAGATTTGAGAACTTTTTTTAAACTCATGTTAACATCAAATACTTGTGTATAATGGGACTTTTCTAATTGGATGGTGGAACACATCATGTACATCTGCATTAGGCAAATGCAGCCCTCATCATATCAGAGCACTGTCAGCTATACACTGAGACCACCGAGGTGCACCACAGAACACCACAGCAGCTCTTTTCTACCAGTGGCCATCAAACTGTATAACTCCTTCCCCTTCTGCAGGAAAGACAGCTGGAACATCGGATACTGAGAACAATAACAATAATATCAATGTCCTGTGCAATATTACTTTTTCTATTTTATTTTTAATTGTATCTTACATTTAGTGTTTGTCAGTTAGGCACTGGTGTTAGCATTTACTTCCTATAAACGTTACATTTATTACTCTATTGTTTTTATTCTTATGTTGTTTCTGAGCAATCTCTGGCACAAGAATTTCCTTTGGGATTAATAAAGTTCTATCTTATCTTATCTTATCCAGAAACCACTGCCCGCTAACACTTTACACTTAACAATCAAAGTCCATTCTCTACCTGTGCAAACAATATAGTCCAGTCTATGTTGTGGTATATTTCTACTGGTGTACTGATTCTGATTCTTTGTGCGTGTGTACGTGTAGATCCGCAGTGTGCAGGTGCTCCCGGTAGACTATGAGATAGAGTACATCTGCAGGGGCAACAGGGTGATTGTGGGACCCAAGGTCAGGAAGTGTTTGCCCAACAGCACTTGGACCGATATGAGCCAGCGCAGCAGATGCTGTGAGTGTAACCTCAGCTGACTCTCCACTCGTTTATCCATCGCATATTCATTCATCTCCCACCTGAAACACTGCTCCAGACATACATACTCCATCACTGAGTCCTTGATCACCTGCTCTCTGAAAGCAGAGATCATCTGAACTCCCTCTGTCCCCATATGCCAACTTTGTGTACATGATGAAGTTCAAGCCTTTCAGTAAAAAAAATAACCCTCAAAAAAGTAATTAATCAGTAACCTAGAAACCTGTGTTACCTATTTCACATTAAAGGTACAGGAAACTTAAAATAGTTTGAACTAAATATGTTTTAACTGTGTTGATGGACTTGCTATCAACTCTTAGAAAATGTCATCAATTGCTGTTAATTGATCCTGTTTTTTTTTTATACCTAAATTGTCTAATTTTATTTCCTGGTGAACTGAAATACAGAGCTTCGTTTGTCCTTCATGATATTGTTGAAGTCTTTTGGTGTGTACTGTATGATGCATTGGGTGAACTTGGTGAAACTCCTCTCTTGTGTTTTCGGTTCTCGTCATTGGGGGTCATCTTAATCAAACATATGTTATTTGTCATATTATTTTCCAGCTCAATCAATTGTTTCAATAAAATGACATTACATCAAGGGAACAAGATGTACTAAAATGCCCATTCATTGTTACTTTCAGTGAGACAAAGGTGCAGTAAAATTGCATAGTAAAACTTTTAAGTGAAGCCATGAAAAGAAGAGGAAGGGGAGGGGGGCCGGGAGGTGGTCTGTATGCAATATTTACACATATACACCTTTTATCCCGTGACAGGGGAAATAAACTAGATCTACTCTGTCTTTATGAAGCAGGTAAGATGTTCGTCCAGTTGAGCATCCTGTGGATATGCGGCCTGGACACAACACAGAAATCTAGACAAAATCGAGTAAAACACTCCTCTCCCAGGCTACCCTGAAGGCCTCAAGATATCACCGTCGTTCTTTTAAATTAACCTGACTCTTCAGTCTCAGCACAACACTGTTCAAAACCTTTGAGCTAGTTCTCAGAAGAGTAAGTAGTGAGATGGACTGGACAATGGGGAACTGTATAGGTTACTGAATCACTGAACTGAATCCCAATGACAATAATACACAGATGAATCACTGGTGTGCAACATGAATCTAAAACAGATAAAAGCATATTAACAATATAACACATGGTAAGCTCTGCCTGAAGTGACGCTAGATGAAAGAACCAAGAATATAGTAGTTGTATTAAAGTATTATAATACATCCAGTACTTAACCATTGAAAATATACAATTTTCTAGAAAGTAGAACTTATAGTAATTCAAAGGAATAGTACCATTTTGGAAAATCTGCTAATTTGCTTCCTTTCTGTGAGTGAGATCAGAAGATGGATATCAATCTCAAGTACAGAGCTGGGGTCAGGACACTGTTAGCCTAGCTTAGCGTAAAGACTGGATGCAGAGGGAAACAGCTAGCCTGGCTCTGTCCGAAGTTAATTTTTGAGGTTGAGTTTAATTTGACGTTTTAGGGGAATTTACTTGCTGGAACTATTTTCTGACAAACCACAGTGCATCCATCACTTCTGTGCAGTGTCTCCAGCTGTAGCGCAGGTTGCCAGATACGGTCAGTGAGCACAGGTTTTGTCTTTGGCGTTTGTGCATTGTACACTGTAGTGTGCACAATGGAACCAAACCTGGCAACCTCACTAAGATGACAAAACTCTGGGAGACTGTGCACAGTCCCTACATCTGGATGTTGTCTACCAAGAAATAGTTCCAGCAAATAATTTTTACATTTCTGTTTGTGTAAAGATTGAACAAATAAACATGTTAATTAGTGAACGTTAGAGGTAGTAGTTTAGCTAGCTGTTTCCCCCTGCTTCTAGTGTTTATGTTAAGCTAGGCTAATCACATCCTGCATCCTGACTCCAGCTCTGGACTTAACACACAGACATGAAATTGATATCCATTTGAACATCTCACTCTCGGAAAGTAAATAAGGTTTTTTTTTTTTTTATTAAAATATTTCAAATTAAAAATGTTGCATTATTTGGTGGTTGTTGTTAAGTAGGTGTATGTTATGATATGTAGAATACTAACAAGATATTTTCATTTCACTGAGATTTTGATGCAAGTAATTACAAGTTAATACTATACTAGGCCATTCTGATACCACCGTGCATGTGCTGCTTCCTCCTTGATGGTCTGTTGGTCATATCTGACATTGCTTGTATGAGTTGACAGTAAAAATTCTTGTTATGAATCCTGCCTTGTGATACACACTGTATTCTAATATTTCTGTCTCTGTTAGCCTGTGGTAGGGTTGGTCACTCTTTAGTATATCCTCTCACTCCCTTTTTTCTTTTTTCTCTGTCACCATCTATCTCCAAAGTCAAAAGATTTTGCTTCACTATGTTGTTTGCACTCTTTTTAAATTTCATTGAAACCACTTTTTGTAGGGTTTGAAAGTGTCCAAATTTTGCATGTATAGCATGTATAAAATAAAGCCTCCTCTTGTCTTTCTGTTGCAGTGTTGTTGTGTCCTCGGGTGTGGACATCATTGGAAAATGGCCGGGTGTCTTCTTGGCCCCTGGGGCCCCCGGTGGAGGGGACAGTGCTGCACTACAGCTGTCTGCCTGGCTTCATCCTCATGGGCCGAAACTCAACACAGTGCAATAAGATGGGCAAGTGGGACATGCCCAAACCTGTGTGTCACTGTGAGTCACTCTCCACCCTTTATACTCCGCTGCACGGCTCAACATTTTGGGTTCAAACTGAAAACACTAAATTACAAAATTACAGCAGTTCTTTTTAGCAGTTCAAGAAAGATGTCCAATATTTTGTGTATAGGCACCAGAATTAAAGGTGTCCTCATAAAACATTTGCAAAGTACATTTTTACAATATTTTGAAGCAGCATGGTTTACATGTTAGCTAGCAGTCTTCCTCTCCCATGTCTTTTGCTGGTACTTTGCTTTACTTGCTATGTTTATTGATGCACCCCCACCAGCTGGCGATCTGTGGAATAGTGTGGAGTTGAGAGATGTCAGCTTCTTTGATTTGGTACATGTGTCCATCTTCGCTTTAAAAGGTAGTTTCAGTTACCATTCCATTACCATTCATTTATCACATTGGGTGATTTCACATGCTGGCCTAGCTTTGCGCCGTCTTAACAGACTATCATCATTTTAACATTAGAAGCCTCCCTGTACGTCTGCACTCATGTGTAGATGGCCCTTCAGTACACTAATGCTAATAGAAAGAGTATAAAGGAGCTAGTGTGAAATGAAGACTAGGACGATTGGTCCTAGTGTGTTTTTGCAGGGTACAAATCTTGCCACAAATTCAGCTGGACTCTTAGCAGTCTCACACTTTGAGATGAGCTGTAAAATCTAACTCTGTTTTGTCTCCTCTTTTCTGTTCCCAGATGATCGGCACTACAAAGGTAAGACTAATGATTTGGGTAATTCATGCAGCAAACCTAAAGTGATGAAATCTTTTTATCATATCTTGTAATGTTGCAACTAATAGTTGTAAAGCAAGGGTTCTCAACCATGAGCTGCATGAGTGAAGAGTCAGCAGGTTTTAGTCCCTGCTGTGTTGTTGAAAGTCTGTTAATGACTGAAACACACTGCTACAGTGAGTGGCTGGAGTGAAGATCAGTGAATCCCTCAACGATGATAAATGGTTTGGTTTGAGTCTGTCTTAAAAGAGTATACACATAACTCACCATTCACAAAACTGAAAATATGGAAAATTAAAGCAAAAATGGACATGCAAAGACAACAAATGAAAATAATATACTATAAACAGCATGCAGTACACAATTTTGTGCATACAATTGAAGCATGACACAGGCTGAAAACACCAAAGTGAATATAACTGATTAGGTATTACAGACTATGACAAATGTGCATAAACACATGAAATACATTGACACATCTCTCCTCTTAACATTTCCGTAAATTTTTTAAAAACTCTACCAGGCCACTTTCAGACATGCCCCTCAATATGTAATATGTGATGACAGTTTAACATGTCTGTCTCAAGTCTGAATTGAGCTACAGCAGCTCAAGGTTAAATACACACAGAGATGAATAGCATGTGTCTTTTGGCCTGATTAATCATCATCATCATCAATCATCTTCCTTGCTTAAACGTAATAAAATCTGTTTAATAAACAATGAAACACTGTGAATGAGCTGATTTAACATTGTTTAGGAGATTACTCTCACGTCACATAGGTCTATAGACGTTTTTTTCCCCCTTGCTGAGTGACCGGAGTCGAGGTTAAAAAACCCTGGTTCGTACGGTCACAATAATAATCAAACCAGCAGTCCTTGTATTTCTAACTTTTATTTGTGCCAACTGATGAAAGATGAAATTATGAATATCCAGCAAAATGCTTTACTTACAACATGTGAGCAAATGGGAATTATATGAGTCTATTCTAAACATCTTTCAGTCTCAGGAATTAATGTGAGCATCCCTCACAGTCACTGGAAACAGTTTTAAAATCCACCAGTGATGCAGCCCGAGAAAGAACAGAAAACACTCTTCTCCCTTCATTCCATTACTTTTCAACTCAGTGCTGTTCTCCAGCAGTGGACCTCTGTGGACTAGGTGACAGATATCATTGAGCATGTGGATCTTTCCCTGTCCTGTCATATCTAGATACTGTAAAGCCAAGATGAACATTTTCATAACAGACTGTATGTATGTCTGTATGACAAAACGCCGTCACTAACAGACAGATGGAATCAGCAATATTACTGATTCAATGACTGAAAAGCTTGAGATTTTGAGTATGTGACATCTAGTCCGTTGTTCCAGATTTAGCTCCTGACACACTGAAAGAAATTTTGACTAGTTTTATACCTATTTTATACCTAGTTTTATACCTATGCTGGCCAGTACTACTCCTGCCCTGCTGATAAATACTAACATTTACTTGTTACAACATTTACTTGTTGTTTATTTGAAATGCTTTATACTTCTATGGGTTCTTTTTTGTAATTCAATGATTTTCAATCCATGGTTTTTGTGCCTCCAACGTGTTAGCCTCCATCACTGTAATAAATGAGTGAAGCAGATTCAAGGCCTACTTTTAGGAATCTTTTCCAAAGGAGATACAATAGTATTCCATTGGGAATACCTCCCCCATTAAAGGATAGGTTCAACATTTTTCAAGTCTGTTTTAAAACAGTGCCCATATTTATATTGGAAGTGGTCACTGGTGGCTGTAATCACTCCTCCTGTTAATACTGGCCCTGAAGAGACCCCTTCCCAACACGATTCCAATGTAATTGATGGGGGACAAAATCCACAGTCCATGCTCCCTGAAAAAAAAGAATTCTAAAGTTCAGCTGAAGTTGGATTTATACCTCTGAGTAAAGGGGTACTCTGTGTAGGCTCTGAAGATACAGAGTAGGCTATATCGTAGCTAACATGCACCTCCTCAAAAATATAACTACATGTCAGGGCTACGGTGGCTACAGAGAAACCATGTGGAGACAACAAGAACTAGAAATGTGATTGGTTGGCATGGGCTGCTTGTGTTTTCTCCTACAAGTCTCTGATGCCGGTAGAGAGTCTGAGTCTGCTGCTCAGCAAGGAAACATTGTCTGGAATTCTATTCTAAAAAGACAGTAACTTTGGAACAGCTGAAGCCTCATATTATTACATTGCATTGCATTTGTCTTGAACTAGAAGATGCCGAGTTGCATTATGGGAAGTGTAGGATGTCCATGCTCTTGGGGCTCGACCCATACTAGTGACTAAAAGTCAGGATAGTTCAATATCAGCTGCTTCAGTTTTGA
Organism: Maccullochella peelii; assembly: GCA_002120245.1. Taxonomy (NCBI): domain Eukaryota; kingdom Metazoa; phylum Chordata; class Actinopteri; order Centrarchiformes; family Percichthyidae; genus Maccullochella; species Maccullochella peelii. The sequence goes on along the minus strand of LKNJ01004795.1, from coordinate 12,093 downwards.
TCACTCTTTTAAATTTGTCTCTTGTAAGTCCTAACTTCATGAAGTGCCATACTAAATAAGTGGAGTACCCCTTTAATGTTGAAAATGTATTTTTGTGTACTGACTGTAACAGGAGAAAGTAAGCGAACATGAAATTAAGGAAATGGAAGGCATGTGGTTTGTATGTATATTGGAAAAATAATCTAGTATTAATAGTATGATTAAAAGATTGCTAAAAATAAAGCCAACCTCAACACTGCCAGTAGGTGAGTCATCCTCCAGTGACAGTACTCCCATCTTATCTCATGGTGGTGATATTGTGCTGCTTATAACATGACAGAGCTGTTCCATCCCAGATAAAGAGTAGGTGGCAGTTTTTAAGCTCAGAGTAGAGAGCATTAAACTGCCATTCTGGCTCTGTGCTGTTGGTAATATCCTCTGAATAACCAAGCAGTAAACAGCTGCTGTGGATAATATATTTTTGTGGCAAGCACGTTCTAAAAATGAGGACTTCCTCTGTCTCACTAGCAGGCAGCACTGATAGCAATAAGACTGTTTGGCTGTGGAAACACAAATAGGATTTTATAACCGGGATGACTATAAAACCATCACTGTGGATCATTATTCAGCTTTACTTTTTAGCTTCATCATCATCTGTCCTGGTTTAGGATAAGTATAATGACCTTCATAATTACAATCAGCGTAAAACATCAGGTCAGTTAAAAAATTACGTTAATGTATTAACTTAAAAATGGTGTTTCCAGGCAGAACAATCATAGCACTGGACACTGATTGGCTAACAACATCATCTACAGTAATACAAGTGTTAAGCAATAAAAGATTCAGTTTCTCCTGCATTCCCATTCTATACAGTACATGGCATCTTCATGTGACTGTAATGTTAACTTTAACCATTTGACTGCTTTCCCATTTGCTTGACAAGAAAATATTTTTTTAATCTTTTAACATCTTTATTAACCAAACCAATACAAAACAGACATCACAGCTAAAATCAAAGCATGGGAATAAAAGATTAAATAGAATAATAAAATACATATGTAAGAGGGTTCTGGGTTCAAACCCACCTGCCAGCTGGGGCCCTTCTGTGTGGAGTTTGCATGTTCTCCCTGTGCCTGCGTGGGTTCTCTCCGGTAGTTCCTCCCACAGTCCAAAGACATGCAGGTTAGGTTAAATGATGACTCTAAATTGCCCGTAGAAACCAACTACTCTATTAACCAACACCTGATTAATTGCCCGAACAATCAATGATCCATTTCTGCCATTAAAAGTAGTCCAATTTAAATTGAGTCTGTAGATTATTTAGCTCTGGTATCATCCTTTAAAATACCCAGCATGTGTAGTTTTTAAATATAGAACGTAAACTGTGTTGCTAAAACCCACACATTCCCAGAAGAAATACAGAGAGCATGACCTCAGTGTCAGTACATTTACCATGTTTTACACACCTATTTTACTGTTTTCAAGGAAACCTTTTTTATTAATGTGTTATTTATGCGGTATAATTAAATGAATCCTGTTTTTTTTGGAATGGTAGGACTTGGAATGATTTCTCAGGTTCTCACTGCTCCATAATTGCTTGAATTATAGAATACCTTATCTCCAGACCCCAGTATGTTAGACTTAAAGTTACTCTTTACTCAGCACTTTAGGCATCATGAAAAATTCTGATTGTGCACTTGTAGGCCTCAAACTAAATGGTGAGGCACAGACCTACAGAGACCAAGTTGAGAGATTCGTCAGCTGGTGTGATGTTAATTAACTGAACCTTTATATTAAGAAAAGGTAAGGAGCTAGTTATTGGCCTTTGAAAAGGAGAAGAGGGAGCATTACAAATTCTCATCAAAAATCAGCAGCTTGATTTGTGTCACCTTACAAATAATCTGGGGGTTCATATTGATTTGAAACTTAACTGGTCAGAAAATAGTTAATGCTGTGTTTAAAATGGGACCGCAGTCCTTCAAGGAAGCTTTTTCTGCCAGAGTTTTGTGGCATTGTTTTATACTGTTGGATGTTAACAGCATTACTGCCAGCAATGCTACAAGTTCTATAACTGATTTGACCCGATTCATTAGAAAAGGGTTTAGAGAAAAGAACCAAGAGGAGAGTTTGAAGGTCACCTCCTGTTTGGTGCCCTTAGTATAGAAAATGCATTGAGTGATCAATTAAAGATGCCCAGATGCTCCTCAGAACCATTTAGGTCTTTTGTGCCACAAATGTTTTCTATAATAATGGATGTATTTGACATAAATACCTTTTAAAATGACTTATTTCAGCATCTTATACAATTTCAATACATTGTCACATTATAGATATAATATACCAGCTTCTGCTTTGCCTTTCCTTTAAATTTTACCAGCTATAAAGTACATAACAGATTCAAATAAACCAAATACATCAGTTTGTTAGAATCTGCTAGGGAATGAATATATCTATCAGGATGCAGGGTTGTGAGATTGTAGATATGGGACCCAACTGCAGACATGCTCAGTGGTTGGTGAAAAAACAGGTTTATTGATCCCAGTAAGGCAGGTAAAAAAAGTCCATAAACACAAGCTGATCTAAAGTACAAAAAGCAATATAAGAAAAGGTGATCCAAACAAAGTAACAAAAACTTATTGAACGCAGAAAACATAGAACAAGGCACGAAGAACATGGCGCAGGGAAAACGTCCAACAGGAGGAAATGACCCAACAAGAAACACAGGGAAAAGACAGATATAAATAGAGACAGACTAACGAGGGGAACTGAAACCAGGTGAGTAATGAGACACAGGTGAAACATAATCAGTGAGAGACCAGGACAAAAACACCCACACTGAAAATGAAACAAGACCTTGGAAAAAAACCGGAACATAAAACCATACCAAGACCAGAACAATGAAAAACTCAAAAGCCAAGACTAGAACGCAGGAACATAAAACAAGACTTTCAATAATACAAAGAAAAACCTTAAATCAAACATAACCAAAATCAAATAAATACCCTGGAACCTAACAATTTATTTGCAAAGGCAACAGCACATACATGAAAACAAAAAGGGCTTATAATGACAACTAAAAAAAGAAAACCATCAATAACATCTGAAATTACATTTTATGATGAAGAAAGAAAAATCATATGAAAAAATAAATAATTCATAAAGAAAAAAATAAATGTGAAACACATTTTCACAACATACAGAACAACAGAAAACCCGAATAACCAATGATTATATGTGCCAGCAATAAAAGAAACAAGATGTCAGTTGCTGCTGACAGGCATGGCATACAGCTGCTAAAAAAGAAGGCAACAATGTACAAAATTAAAGTAGTTTGACTCATCAAATAAGCTTTTAGAATATATTTAGAATTTGAGAGAGAAGAAGATTGTGTTGTAGTAGCAGTATGATGGTACTTTTTCCACAGCCGAGATCCTCTGTATCTGATAGAGAAGTGACATATGTATAAACGAAGCAACGGTGTCTGAAATATTCCTCTAAATCTTTCCAAAACTGCAGCGAAAAATGCATAATTATTGAATAAATGTAATAGTGACTCTTCTTCCCTCTTATAAAATCTACAGCTAAAATTAATGTCAGTAAATCCAGAAAAGACTGCACTTGTAACCCTAGGTGGCAGTATGGCACTGCCCTCAGTACTAGAATCTAATACATGAAGATTAAGATGTATGGCAAAAGCAACAGTCAAAATACGTTAAAGTGACAGATCTGTGGTCATTCCAGAGAGCTGCTGCTAATGTCTCAGGATGCGAACGGGCTCCACTTGGATGTCTCTCTGCCAGGATTATCCCACAGTGTTGTGTGCAGTGATGAATGGCCGTGTCAGTGCCACAATCTGTCAGAGATTTGCAGGTAGATAATGGTTATAGGAGAGATGGTGAGACACAGAGACAAAGAGGATGGGGAGAAACAGAGGATGGAGGAAAGGAGTGATGGTGGTTATACCACGGTGAAATAAAGAAGAAGGGGAGGCTGAAAGAGAAGGACAGAGCAGGAGATTTATGTCTCTTATTTATTTAGCAAATGGTGTTGTGTGGATGTTTTGGAAAGCTCTCTGCACGTCCATTACAGTCCCACTGACTCCAGCTGAGTCCTCTCTGCTCCCAGGCTCTGGGGACAAACTGTCCTCCTGTCTTGTCCTAATGAAGAGCCAGCATCTCATTAGACAACAGAGACAGGCAGGACTTAGTGGAACTAAGTACCCAGGGCCCCAACATGGGGAAGGCCCTCAAAAGGCCTGGAATGAAAAGTTTGTTTTCATCTGCAATTCTGAAATGTTATTAGCATTCAAAGTCAACTACTACTGCTGGCCATGGATGTATTAAAAGGGAAGGGGGCCCACTGAAGCTGTACATGTATGGGGCCCAGATTTTTGTGCTACACCACTGGAGAGAGGACCATGCTACATTCACATCATGTGAGGGAAACTGTCTGCAAAACCTAAAGGGGACATATTATGCTCATTTTCAGGTACATACTTCTATTTGGGGGTTCTGCTAGAATAGTTTACATGCCTTAATGTTAAAAAAACACAGTATTTATCTCATATTGACGATTGCTGCAGCACCTCTTTTCATCCTCTGTCTGAAACACTCCGTTTTAGCTCCTGTCTCTTTAAGGACCTCCTCCCTAAAAGCCCAGTCTGCTCTGATTGGTCAGCCCCCACATGGGCGAGCAGGCACTGAGCCGGCACCGCCCACCAACTTCGCAAATGCTCCACCCTGCTCCACTGCTGTTTTGGGATAATTATAATGGAGTTTAGCTGCACTTCTACCTTGAATATCTCCACAATAACCCCTTCTACACCAAGAAACTCAATGCCGCACAACATCAGCAACCAACACTACAGGTTTTTTTGATTCTTGACTCAGGTAAATACTGCTATTTAACGTCATATTTCTGTCATATAATAATGTATGTAAACACTTACAGTAGGCCTACTTATCAGGGTGTGGAGGTGGAAAGTAGCCTACAATATGAAACAATAGATGTGAAATATTAAAGTAATTATTTATGGTAAAAAGACTCCTGATAAATGTAAGAAAGTAATCAAATAATATAGTGATTACTGTAGCAACTGTCCATGTGTTATCCTGCCTACACTTCAGTTACATCAGACCAGTGACACTTACCATAATGAGACCTGCCTGGAACAAACTTTATCCTGTAAGTTACCATGTCAACATAACTGAAGGAATTACTGATCTTATAAAGTAACTTATGTAGTTGAAAAACTCCTCAGTAATCAAAGTATCTCAGTTGTCAGACAATTATTGCCATATTTATGCTTTAAAATGTTTGTTATAGCTGCAGATTTTTTTTTGATACCCTTTGAAAATACTGTGGAGAATATTGTATAATTTTGTAATACATATTGTGATCTGTCAACACCGTAATAAAGTTTGACTGTAAAACAGAGAAATGTCTTGTGCTGCTTACAGTCACCTGTAGTAAATCATTACTAGCAAATCTTTCACATTTTTATAGTCAGCATATTAAATGTACCAGCTTTTTTAAAGGGGACATATCATGAAAAACTCACTTTTTCAGTGTTTGTGCACATACGTTTGGGTATCTGGGGTGCCTACCAACACACAAAATGTGAAATAAGACCACCCAGTCATTTTTTTGTGTTCTGCCTATGTCAGAAAACATGTGAACTAACAAGCCGTTTTAAATTTGGCTCCCCTCTTAATGTAGATAGCGGACTCATTGCATAAAACTGCCCCCCATCTCAGTATCTCCAACCACGGCCTGAGAACTAACTTTGCGAGGATGCGCCATTTTTTTCTTGCAAGTGCCCGACCCGCTAGCGTTATGCCAAAGCAAGGACTACATCGGCCCCCAGCCTCAGAGGACAGAAGAGCCTGAGTGGATAAAGTTTTTTTTGAAGGCAGTGTCCCAGCTACAGTTGGCAAAAACCTGTAAGCTACGGCTGTGCTAACCACTTTGTGTGTGACTGCTTTTCCAACTTGGGTCAGTAACAATGCCGGACTGGCAATGAAACTTTTCCTACAAGAGGGATCAATACCAACTGTCCATGGCACAACTGCAGAAGAGGGAAATGTAAGTATTTAAAAAAGCGTTATGCTATGTGTTTCTGAGGTAAGTATTAGATGTAATTTTCTTCAAGAACATTATTGGCGTTACTTGCTGCAAGATACAATTCAATTCAGTTTTATTTATATAGCGCCATATCATAACAAAGTTATCTCAGGGCACTTTTTCATATAGGGCAGGTCTAGACTCTTTATAAGTCGGTCTAAACACATTAACGTTAACGCTATTAGTTTGTTATATGTCTGTAAGCATGGGTGCCAAGTTATTAAGTGGGGGTGCAAGATTATTAATAGGCAAGGTGAGGTATGGCAGGAAAATGAGATGCTGTCCGGGGAAAATATTATGCCAAACTCCCTTTAAGAAATACTACATATTAACAATTCCTTACGTGTCCGTAAAAACACATAACTCTAGAAACACAAGATAAAGGGCGTCATATGTCAACAATCTTATTGTCAATTCGGCATCAATATAATCCATAAAGAAACTGTATTTCCGTACAAACTTTACATTTTGTCGCCTCAACTCGCTACCAGTCTCCTCTGGTTAGCGGTGCCATTTTAGTGGGAGAGGGCCATAGGAATTTGAGGTGAACTGTTCCCAAAATTAAGATTTCTCACTAAAATAAGTGCTGGTTGGTGGATATGATGCACGCCGAATTAAACACTGACTCATAAAACATTTAATTCACCGTCTATTGTGTGTGTGCAACAATATTTGATGATTGTTTTGGCCGTTAGCGAAGTAAATATTCAGTTTGCTGCTTCTTGTTTGGTGCTGGAGAAAGCGCGCCTACGTTACGTTACCTTAACACAGTGTCCTAACTGAATGCGACGCGATAGTCGGACGCTCGCTTGCTGTTAGGACATGGTGTTAGGGGAAAATGTTCTTTACATGGGCAGTCTTTGCAGTGTGTAGATACTGTATGTATGTTGTGTCGCTGCTAGAATGAGCAGAGACCTCACCTCAGAGCAACAGCCATATAGTCTCGCGTTACATTACAAACAACAGAGTCTCATTAGGTAAATGTTTACATCCTGCTATATTCCGACTACTTTGAATAAAGATTAACACTGAGCTGTTGCTGCCTTTAGTAGTTGTACTTATAATGTAATATTGCTATATATTGTTCTTATGTCATATTGTTTGGGTTTCACGAAAAAATTTAATTCTGTTACAGCTGTCCAGGCTACTGTGTCCTGCAAAGACCTTGGTTGGCACATCCACTGTTCCCTGTGCAGCTCCACGGGGCTTTCAGTGATGTGGAGAAGGTGAGCCATCACCACTGAGGCCTTCCACAGTGTTCAAAATAATGCACATGATCAGGCCTACTTGAATTAGTATAAATACTAAAAGGATCATAATTAAAAACTTTCCAAATGTCACAAAGCTTATCAGGCTACATCAACACTGGAAGTGATCCTTATTAAAAAAAGAAGAAAAAGATTTAAATGTCAGTAACTATGGTCGGATTACCTAGAAATGGTATGGTATAAAAAGCTAGATTCAAAAATTACACAATTACATTGGACAGGTCACATAACTGGTCACTTTATGGGATTAAAAGTGTTCTGTCATTTTGGTTTCCTCTTGTCATACTATAATCACGTTGACATTAGCACTGTGATCACCACACACCCTGTTAATACATGCTTCTCCTTCATTCAAGACCAAATGTATCTGCAGTTGGACAGCCATGATAAAACTTGACAGTATAATGTACAAGTAACTGTGACTCTGCTTTGTTTTACAGATCATCTGAATGACCTGATGAAGCTCGTGTTTGATGAGGTGTTCCTGGACCCACCACACTCTCCTCACTTTGCTACTTTGTGTATCATATACACAATTTATATTTCCATTTCAATGGATGTGAATAAAGTGCTTTATTTTCAAGGAGGATTTTGGTCATTTTTTTATTTAGTAGTAGGGGTCCTGTGATATTAGAGAAAAATATGTTCTTTCACAAAGGTTTTATGTAAGGTGAAAACCTTGTTAGATTTCATCCATGTGGAGAGAGGAGCGACCATGCTACATTTACATCATGTGAGGGAAACTGTCTGCAAAACCTAATGTTCGCAGAAACTACTTGGAAGTCATTTGAAGCTGTCAGACACCTCGGCTGAAGTTTTTTGCAGGCTGTGCTGCTCATGATAATTATTCTCTGCCTTGTCAGACTTTACACATTCACTCAGTGAAACATCTGACAATGTTTAACAGCAAAACACACAGCAAGGTCTACCACAACCCCAAATTACAGCACCTGTCTGTGTGCTGCTGTTGCACCAGCTGTGATCACAAGATGGCTTATTGATGAAGTTCATAGGAAAATCAGAGATTCCATACACAAATGATTAAGGCTTACCGCACACCAAAACCTCTGCTCTGGACCAACTTAAAACTCCTTTTATACATATGTAAACATGTTCTGCATGTAGAAGAGCCAGCAGTGTGTATCAATAAAATGTTAATTGACAACATATTTCATTTGTTTTCTACCAAAATATCCGATCGTACAATACAATATCTGCTTGTAGTGACTACAGCATTATTCAACTTTTATACTTATGTTTAGACATTCACGGCACTTGGTTAGGTTAGGGAAATATCTTGGTCTGGTTTAATACAGAAAAAAGTCTGCAGTGACTTGAATCACAATACACAATGAGATGGTCATTTAACCAAAACCACCATCTTTCCCTAACCTTAACCAAAGTGCTTTTGTTGTCATGGTTATATGGGTCTTTGTCTGGTTTCTGTGGTTTGTGTCTTCCTGTTTTGTTTTGTAGTCTGTTTTCTGGCTTCCTGTGTGTCCCTGTCTGTGTGTGATTGTGCTGGATTGCTTTCACCTGTCTCTCTGTGCTCACCTGTCCTAGTCTCTTCGTTAGTCTCTCTGTATTTATAATGGTCTGGTTGCTTGTGTCCTGGTTGGTTCATTGTCTTGCCTACAGTGTTCAGTACTCTCATGTCTTCATGTTTTGTGGTTTATGTTCTTGCTTTCTTTGTGATCACCTGTGGACTTACCTACCGTTTTGCTTGCTTGTCTGCCTGTGCCCCAAGTAAAATTTCATTAAACTTCCTAAACTGCTCTGAGCCTCGGCTGCCTGCATTTGGGTCCTTCTCCTATTGCTCCTGAACACCAATCCTGACATTTGTTGCCTAAACCAAACCACAGATGGGAGTCTGAGTGTGAACCCTGGTGTCACAGTCCTGTTCTTTGTACACCCGCCATCCACCGTAACCATTTACCTGCGACATTGCCTGTGAACATGGCAGTGGCAGTGATTGCATTTGGCAGCACGTAATAGGGGAAACAATTTAGTAAAACAAACCGAATTTCTACGAGATAAAGTAGGTATATAGGTATTTTACCTACCTATTATGTACACATAATCCAACATCTTAGAAATGACAGTAAATCCACAACAATATGTACTAACTTAAGACACCACAAGTTTCTGTTCACTGTTGGTACTAAGTTTATTGAAAAAGCAACATTTTCATCACAGACCTTTGTCAGACAATAACACTTTTTAAAGATTCTGGACATAAATAGTATCTTTGTTGCATTTTTAAAGCTGTATGAATTGATTCTTTTGTCACAAGCTGTAAACACAACAATGACATCTATATTTAATAATTTCTTGTCGGCAACATTGAACTTAAGTAAACTGAAGACTACTGAACTAGATGAATGAACTCCACCGGGTCTAAGTGAGTCGGTGTGAACTTGAATTTAAGTTCAAATTGAATCATTTTATTTTGAGTTATGACTATAAATGCAATATTTTATTACTTTATCAGTTTTTAGTACACGTTTTTGTTACATGGTCCACAGTTTTTAAAAAAATCCAATTATTACATTTAAACTTGTAAAATAAAGCGTTATCCAAATTACTTGGGCTCTATAGTGTCTTTAACATGTCAAGACATTATGTTTTGAAAAAGACTTATTATACTGATATTAACATCTCTGTAATAAATATAATAATACAGTTCGATGTGCTTCACAGAACTGGAAAAGCAGGCAAATGCTGTAGCTACATTTGTCCTATGAACACATTTAATAAAGAACTCTCAGGATATTTTTCTGATTTTTCAGCTCATTGGACAATAGTGCCTGTAGTGCAGACAACAAGCTTGCAATAATTATCCTCAGGCCTTTTTACCTGCTGAAGGTCATATCAACATGCTTGTTATGCAGAGTGAGAAGACTGAAGTCTCTATTCTGCAGAAAATGAAACACCTCAGTGAACACATTCAGTTTTCTTTGCAGTCGGCCACATGGTCAGTGTTGATCAGTCCTGAGCTGTTAGCTCCTCGGTAAACAGCAAATAAAATGTATTATTGACAGGGCTGTTGGCTTGTTATTGCTTCCTGCTGTGTGGCTGTGCAGGAAATCAGGCTTTGACAACAGTATAATTGCAGTCTGTCAGAGCTCTTGGAGCCATTGCTTCCATGTTTTTTTCAACTGTGTTGTTTATCAGTGTGAGGTTTGTGCATCGCTCACGCTCAGAGGCTGAAAGGCAACGTAATGTATTGGAGCAGTGACTGTGTCCTGTGGGTATTTGAATGGTGGCGATGCTGTATTGTGTTTCTCAGGTTGTTAAATGGTAGGCGGCATTAATCCAGGATTTAACAATGATTTGATGTGGAGGCCTGGAGCTGTGGCTTCAGCAGCAGGTAGCAGCACACATTATCATCTTTTAATTAAGACTGCACTCCCAGTAACTCTCTCCCAGTACGCCTACCCCTCCTACCTGTGGCCAACCCAGCAGGGGAAAGGTCAGCTGTATGTGTGTGTGTGTGTGTGTGTGTGTGTTAAGATACAGGAGGCATATGTACCCTTCACTTTTCAAAATCCAATTTTTCAGTTACTTTTAATTTTTTCACTAAAGTCTCTCTAGACAGTGTCCAGCCACCACAGTCCAGATAAGAGAGGAGTTGACAAAAATGTCAATATGCTTGTCTGAGTTGCCTTCAGTTATTGCCGTACACTCAAAGCAATAAGCTTAACAAGCTGCAGCGAGTGGTGTGGTGAGTGCTCTGCTGACTTTTTATGGCCAGGATAGCACCTCAAGATATAGAGAACATATCTTTCCAGTCCTGGCTGAATTACATTGACTCCTTGTTCATTTCAGATTGTTTTCAAATCTTAAGATCTTTTAAATCCCTGCATGGTCTGGCTCTGCTTTACATTTCAGATCTTTTAACCCCTTAATCTGCCCTCAGAGACCCCTCAGATGTGAAAACCAAATGGTGTTAAAAGAACCCACAGTTAAGACAAAGGGAATCACACTTCTGCTGTTTTATCTCCAGCACTGCGGAACAAACTCCCCCTTTGTATCAGATCAGCTGAGTCAGTGCCACATTTTTAAAAAGCCCAGTTGTAAAGACTGGCATTTTATAACCTTTATATCATTTCTACTTCAAAGGTTTTATGTTGTTGTTGTTATATTTTGTTTTCTTTCTCTATGTTTGACCACTATGCTTGACACACTTGAAATTCTTGTATTCTATGGTACTGTATTTTCTGTGCACCTGTGAAGCACCTTATAACCCCCCCAAGGCAAAGAAAAACAATCAAAAAAATAAGAATAAAATAATCAAGAAAAATAAAAGGACATTTTAAAATGTGATAAAATGAAATAAGATACATACAATGAAATAAAATACCTAAAATCAAATAAAATACAGTTACAGTGCAGTAAAAAGATGTAAGAGGAAATAAAAGTGCGTTAGAGAAACCAGTCATGTAAATGCACAGGAGAACAGCAGAGTTTTTAATTTAGTTTTGAACGTGGCTAAAGTTGGGGTGCATTTGAGATCTTCAGGAAGTTGGTTCCATCTGTGTGCAGCATAGTAGCCAAAAGCTGCTTCACGCTGTTTGGTTCTGACTCGAGGTACAACCAGTTGACTGCTTCCTAAAGCACATAAGGAGTCGGTCTAGACCTGCTCTTTATGACAAAGTGCCCTGAGATAACTTTGTTATGATATTCTTCAAGGAGATCAGAGATGTATTTTGGCCCAAGATTA
>LKNJ01004794.1:0-32660 GCA_002120245.1 Maccullochella peelii | reverse complement strand
TAGATGACAGAGATCTGATGTTTAAAAGTCCACATTTAATTCTCTTATTTTGTTGTTGTTATGGTCCGCGTATCTGTCAGTTTCCTGTCTTGTTTTGTAGTCTTGTTTTGTAGTCTGGTCTCGTGTTTCCTGTTTGTTCCTGCCCTCATGTCTGATTGTCTGCACCTGATCACCGTTACCCACCTGGCCCTTATCCCCTCGTCAGTCCCTTCCCTATTTATACCTGTCCTTTTCATTTGGTCCTTGTCTGTTCATTGTGCTTGTGAGCTGTGTGTGAGTTTGACCATGGATATACATGCCTGTGTACCTGCGTATGTACCCGCCTGTTACCTGCCTACCTGTTCACCTGCCTGTCTACCTGCCTGTTCACCTGCCTTCCTATACCTGCGAGGATTAATAAACCTCTGAAAACTGTTTGAGTCTCCGCGTCTGTCTGCACCTGGGTCCTCTCCCTGCTCCCTACCCTAACAGATGAACCGACCACCTAAGGACCCAGTGGACAGTCTTCCTCCCAGCCTCCCAGATTTCGGGGTAACCAAGGAGACATTCCTAAGGGCCCTTGTTGTCTTCTGGAGGGGGGACAGGGAATTCGCCAAAACAGTGGCGTTAAATTTATGGACGGTGACTCCCCGCACTTCCCTCCCTCCGGTCTCTTCAGCACCAGGGTCCCCGTCGGTGGCCCGGCTGACACCTGGCCCAGGATCCCCGTCGGCGGCCCAGACGACACCAGCCATGTCGCAGCCAGAGTCCGGCCTCCACCTACTCACCTTCTTGGCCCAGATGGCGGTCCGGACGGCGTCCCGGCCGATGCCTGGTTCAGTCCAGCTGCAGCCTCTGTCTCCGCCGGCCCCCGTCCAGCTGCAGCCACTAGCTCTGGCCCCTGTCCAGCTGCAGCCTTCGCCAGCTCCCGTCCAGCCTTCGCCAGCTCCCTTTCAGCCGCTGCAGCAGCCCCCATCTTTGTCTCTGGTTCCCGTCCCACCGCTGCAGCAGATCCCCGGTCCAGTCCCGCTGCAGCAGCTCCCAGGTCCCGCAGCAATCCTTAGTTCCTGCTGGGCCGCAGCAATCCTTAGTTCCAGCTGGGCCGCAGCAATCCTTCGTCCCCATCCCGCTGCCGAGAGGGCCTCAGCAACCCCGTTATCCTGCTGAGCAGCAGGCGCTGCCATCTCCGGAGCCCGTTAAGCTACAGTCGCCACCAGAGTCTCCACCAGTGCTGCCAGTGCCTCCAGAGCCCCGTCTTCGCCGGCGTCCTCCAGAGCCCCATCTTCGCCACCGTCCTCCAGAGCGGCCCATTCCACAGCGCTGTCCTCCTGCCCATTCACCTGACCTGCACCGCCCCTGTCCTTCTGTTCCTTGGCCGTTTGTCCTGGTGTTTCTCCTTTGGTCACCCTCCACCCGCCCTGTTTGACAATCCTGTTCTGCCCATGGGACATCTGGGAGCAGTCCCTTGGGGGGGGGGGACTGTTATGGTCCGCGTATCTGTCAGTTTCCTGTCTTGTTCTGTAGTCTGGTATCGTGTTTCCTGTTTGTTCCTGCCCTTATTTCCTGCCTGTTCACCTGCGAGGATTAATAAACCTCTGAAAACTGTTCGAGTCTCCGCGTCTGTCTGCGCCTGGGTCCTCGCCCTGCTCCCTACCCTAACAGTTGTAGTTGCAGTGGTGGTTTTAATTTTTATTGGCTTTTTATGTATAACTCCTCTTCTGTTTACTTTTGATTTAATGAATTTAAGTGGTCGGGGGGGCAGACACCCTCTCTGTGGAGTTTAGGCTGGGTAACTGTGGAAGCGCAGAGAAGCGTGTAGGACTGCGACTCTGCCTCCTGGTCTCAACTCTGAGCAGTCACGGCTTTGGGCCACTGATAAAGTCGGCCAGATTTCTAGATATGAGAGCGGCCCCATCCAAAATTGGATGAATGCCATCTCTCCTAATTAGACCAGGTCTTCTCCAGAAAGTCCGCCAATTATCTACAAAGCCCACATCATTACCTGGACACCACCTCGACAACAAGCGGTTGAATGATGACATGCGGCTATACATGTCATCGCTAGTAAGATTTGGTAGGGGCCCAGAGAAAACTATGGAGTCCGATATTGTCTTTGCATATGTACACACCGACTCAACATTAATTTTCGTGACCTCCGATTGGCGTAATCGAGTGTCATTACCACCGACGTGAATAACAATCTTACCATATTTACGCTTATCCTTGGCCAGCAGTTTTAAATAGGATTCAACGTCCCCCGCTCTGGCCCCAGGGATGCATTTGACTATGGTCGCTGGTGTCGCTAACTTCACGTTTCTCAAAATAGAGCTTTGGTTTAGGGCTATACTTCTTTTGTACAGTCATCCAGCCTCCCTGGTTTCCCGCCTGCTCGGGAGTTGCAGGGAGATGGCTATCAGAAGCTACCTTCGGTCAGCTCGCACCGGCTGGGGGCTGGCAAACTACAGCTGACTGACTTTCCATGGTGCGAAGCCATGATTCTAACTCACTAAGCCTCGCCTCCAACGCGGTGAATAAACTACATTTGTTACACGTACCATTATCGCTAAAGGAGCAAGAGAGAGAAGAAGAGGGAGAGAGAGAGAAGCCATCGCTAACTGCTAAGCTAAAGTACAGTAGCTATCAACTGAATAGTGTGTAAACAACTGTGGGGTTAGTGGAAAGTCGCTAACAGGAGAGAGCTATGAGTGCTTAAGCAGAACTTGGGTACGCTTAATTATATAGCGGGTAATTAGCCGCTATAGTGAAGAATATAACAAAATTATCTGAGTTTAGCTGCAGCAGCAAAATACACAACCAGTTACACAGAAGCACCGGCAACTGGAAATGAGGCAATACGCTTAACACAGTACGACAGCACGTCAACCAATCCAAAGCACCTGAAAGCAGAAGAAAGCTTGAACACGTGATGATTCTCAGTTCTGAAATGATAAAAAGCATCTTTTTTTCTATAATTTCTAAGCGTATTTATGGGTGTTTATTCACGATAGGATTTAGGGACATAGGAGATATCCTTGGAAAGTGTAAGTCAGACTGAATCTAAAAATATGTGTGTCATGTCTGTGTGTTCAGATTGGACTAAGTTATGACTCCGAGAAGGAGTCGACTTTTACTGCAAATTGCGAGAATTGGGTGCTAAGGCTTAAAAAGTACCTTAATTGCATCCATGAGCTGTGTGTCACAGCCACTGCTGAGGCTCTAACTGCTGACCATGTTGGGGAGCAGCCAAATCAATTGGCCATACTACAATAATTTGTTTCATGTTGTTTTTAGAACACCGGCATGTACCTGTCCCTTTCACCTCACACCGTATATTTGCCTCATGTCTCTCCTTCTGTGCCTTCCTTGCTACTCTCCCTCACAGTTTGAAAACCTCAGCTCAACAATATCAATAGTATAACCACAAACATTTTTGGGTGGAGTGGGGGCCTAAAATGTTGAGTGACAGAAGGACATCAATGCTTTGTCTACAGTAGAAGAAGCAGAAGCAGGTACGATGACATGAAAGTCTTTTTGAACAACTCAGCCTAAATGTAAAAACCTTTGCAATTTTTCAGCTTTTTTTTCCAATTTCTGGCATTTCTACTCATGCATGTTTCAGTAATTTCAGAATTTCAAATGCATATAAAAACAGGTGGATAGAAACATACACAGGATCCCTTGACCTTCTTCTCCTTCACCTTTTATTGATGGTGGCACATTGTTTGACTTCTGCAATAAAATACTGATAGCAGGGCAAACAGATAATCTGTCTCACTCCTCTTTTGCTCCCAGTGCTGATGAGCAGGGGAGTACGACAAACAAAAGGTGCTCTGTGTGTTGAATGATTGACAGATGTGCTCCAGATGTGGAAATGATCCTCTAGACATCCTTCCATGGGAAGTGGGACCTCAGCAAAATAGCTAATCCCTGAGCTGTCCCCTGTCTGATGGACGGGTGGGTTGGAGTTGGGAGTAATGAACTTCTTCTCCACATGAGTAGAAGCACTGCCAGACTGTCTGTCAGTCTTTCGCCCAGCAGCTCCGACAGATTGAAGGAGACGAAGGCGTTGGGCTGCTTTTGTTCTGCCAGGGAGAAAAGCTGGGTGGCTCAGCTTGTGAAAGACACAGACGATGTGGAAGTTTCCTTTGCATTGTCAAACGTGGCTCTTTTTCACACCTCATTGCACAGTAATTTGATGAGCTTTGTGTGTGTAGCCTGAAGAGGCTCAGCTGTTTAGAGAGAGTATTAGCCATGGATGTTACAGTGCCAACACACCCTCCCTGACTCAAAGCAAACCTGCCCAGCAAACGCTCCCACTAGGCATATTGTTTTATTGAATTTTGTTATTTTTAACCAGATGCTTATTGTATGGTTCAATACAGAAAGATTCAACACTTGTCATTAGATAATCCATGAATCTTATCTGTTCATTGAAATCTTACTGAAACCAACCAATCTACAGGCTGTGTAAAAGTCTGGAATCATACTGAGAACTTACTAGCTTTTTTCAGGGCTTTCAAAAGCATCTCACGGTTTTCAGTGTCAGATGGAGATGGCTCAGTTGTTATCACATGATCTAAGTATGGAACTCAGTCATGTCTAGAGCTGCAACAATTAGTCTATTAATCGATTAGACGATCGAAAAGAAAATTAATTGCCAACCATTTTAATAATCGTTTTATTGTCATTTTTGTCATGTCATTTTTCAAGCAAAACTGTCAAACATTTGCTGGTTCCAGCTTCTTAAATATAAGGATGTGCTGCTTTTCTTTGCCATTTATGACAGTAAATGAAGAGTCTTTGGGTTTTGGACTGTAGGTTGGACAAAAGAAGCAATCTGAAGATGCCACTTTGGGCTCTGGGAAATTGTGATGAGCATTTTACTCAGTTTTCTGACAATTTATAGACTAAGCGATTAATTGTGAAAATAATCCGAAGATTAATCGATAATGAAAAGAATTGTTAGTTTCAGCCCTAGTCATCGCAGCTGTATATAGGCGCAATAGTAACTCCTGTCTTGGTTGGTCTTTGGTGTGACCACATATGAATGGCCTCCTTGATCTTTCTCCAGTGGTCCACTGACTCCTGGTCGATGACCTTTGACCTCTTCCCATTCCCCAACTTAAGACCAGGACGGACACTGGTAAATCAGTGTAGACCACCAGAAGCATCCTAGTGGGACTCCCTTACATAGATGGACTGTCAGAACATCTAACCAGAGTCTTCAACTCAACTGCACTGACTCCATAGTAAATAGTTTTTGGTAACTTGTTCAACTGCAGACATGATAGTGTCTGTAGGATGGCTTTCTTCTTGGCAGACCCAACCTCATGACCTCATGAAGTTGACTATAGCCATAGTCAGAGCTGAATAGCTTTTACTTGAAAAACTACAAAAACAAACACATGAAAATAATACATTGACTGCAGTTACTTCCTTCAGTAGCCTATACATACAGCCTGTACATACAGGGTGTACAATGTTACCTTGACAGATGTTGTCGACAGCCTTTGTCAGAAATGCCACAGGTGTTGTGATGGCATCTGCTGCCACAGTTTTATGCCTGTCATTTGCCTCAAGTAGCGCAGCAAATGTGACATATGCTACCTAGAGACTTTACCATGGTTGCAGTTCTGAGCTGTAGTCGGTCAGGTGGTCTGTCTACCACTTTGGATCAGACTGGGGAATCTCAGAAACTACTTGGTGGCTTGGCAGAACATTTTGCACAATCATGATTGAATGTCTGATATGTTCATGGTTCCCATAAACAGTGTTGGTGTAATGCGCTACAAAAGTAAAGCTTTACAGTAATATATTACTTTTAGTAGTAACAAAGTCGTGTAATGTGTTACTAATAGGATTTCGGTAATATTATTACATATACTATGTGAAGTAACGTGTGACCACCCGAAATTAAATGTTTATTGCTTTTTTTAACAATTCACTTCCGCCAGTGGTGCGCCACCAGAAGAATTTCCTTTTGCCGAAATTCGATGACTGAGATGTCTGCGGAGTCAGACTCATAATTTGTCAGACTTTGATCCTTTGTCTGCCTGCCCATCCCTGTGTCCAAGGCTATTTGTTTATTTAAAAAGGTCTAGACTATTTAATTGTTCTACATCTATATTCAAGAGCGTGGTCTTTCACTTTGAGAGCATGATTTATTGATTTCATGTTAAGATTTTGTAATACTCTTCCTCAAAACCCTGCTCTTGCACTCAAATAGCCCCTGCTTGCGCTTGGATTTGCTTTGCTTCTGCTCAAACTGTATGCTTGCATTCAGATATATTGTTGCTTGCACAGATTTCCTGTGCTCTCCCTCAAAACCCTGCTTTCGCACTCAGGCTGCTTCTGTGCGCTCATGAAACGTCTGCTCTCACATTTCTGCTTTGCTCTTGGATTTTTTGTGCAACAACCCTGTCAAAATTCCCCAACCAATAGAATGCCAGCTGTAGTGTTAACAAATGAAATGATTGCTGCCTCATTGTGGGTGCGTTCGCTTTACTTCTTACAGCGTCCCGTACAGGCGGTTACTCTCTAAACTAATTGCATTCCCATCAGCCTTGGCTGTACTTAGAGCTACTTAGCAAATGTTAGCATGCTAACACACTAAACTAAGATGAGGACCACAGTGAAAAACTAACTACCTTGCTAAAAACTATCTGTGAAACTGTATTTGCTCTTTATAGTGCACCGAAAAAAAAACTCCTCTCAGTTAGCCAATACATAGCATTGTACTCACTGCACTCAGGCTCCATATGGAGTGGACTGATATTATAGTGGACTGAGCACTTAAAGACCCATTTTACAACACATCATGAAGATTCAAGTCTTTTTACTTTGTTTGAAACATAATAAATGACAGACCAGCAGTGCCATTAAAACGGTTGACTACATGACATATAGCACTGACAACCTTCCAAGCAATCATACTGACATAAGAGTGCTGTGGAACAGTGCAGAAACAATATAGACATACACACACTAAATGCTACTAAATGCAGAAAAATAGCATCACAGATGTTCCCTCCTCCACTTAACACTTTACTCAGCACTTTTCCTCTTCCACAGAGTTTTAAACGAGCAGCCGCATGGAGGTAAATGCCAGCTCCCTCCTGCACCCTCCAATTTCTGCAATTCCAAAGGCATAACAATAACAGCTTGGCTATTTAGAAGTGGCTCGGTACAATCTCATCCCATAATAGAGAAAAGGGTGGGAATGGTGACAGATCTGCACCGGAATATTCCGGAGAGAAGGGATGGGCCGTTATCTGCGAGAGCTTAACTAAAGAGTTCCAGTTAGCTAGAGGCGAGTTACAGTCACTTCAGTATACATTCATTAATCATAGCTAAAGCCGTTTACTGCGACAATGGAAGAGAAAGAGGGAAGGCAGGTGTGGGTGTCTCTGTTCCAAAAAACGTCTATTAATGACTGAGATATGACTGAGCTGGGACGCTGTTCTATTAATGAAAAGGAAGGAATAGACGTGTTTAAGCATTATTGCCTCATAATGCTTAATGCTATCTATGAATTATTTTTCCCAACCACCCAAATGGCTCCCTGGGTGCTGAGCATACCCAGATAATGCCAGCAAGGAAGCAGAAAACCAATAATTCTGGCTGGGCCGTGGAGCTCAATTGGGTTTACTGTCAAGCTCCTTCATCAGTTTAATGAAGTCCCTCTCTCCATCCTTCCATCCCAAATCCCTGGGGCCTTTGTACCTACAAGACCACCAGCATCAGTCATTAAGGTAACTAAATGAACTGTCTCTACTGTTACTGTCATTAATTAGGTTTTATTAAAAGTCTTTTGTTGCTGAAATTTGAACAGTCTCATGGAATGAATTGTAATCACTGTCTGATTGAGGCTGTTTTCAGTGTTTGTTTCAACAGAGGAAAGGGAATGCCTGTGTGCTTTACATTAAAGCAACAGTTGAACATTTTGGGAAATATACTTATTTGTTTTCTGTCTGAGAGTGAGATATGATAAAAGTCTTATTGTCTGTGCATTAAGTACACGTTTGTAGCTACTGTTAAGGACACTGAGGTAATGTTAATAATTTTAGGAACCTGACGGGAGTTAACATTCTACATTGGTGGATATGTTATAGGCTGATTCCAGTGTATGGATTAATTTAGGTTTAATAAAGGATTCATTATTTTCCCACCATCATTTTATTCCTGGCAGTGTGCAGGAGACTGTGAAGGATTAGGATGGCAAATAAAATCTACAGATATAATAACTGAACAGTTAAAATAAATTAAGTAAATAGTGAATAAATTAAATGTGAAGAAAATATAATTATATTATTATATAAATTTTTTTCCATGGGAATGAGGACTTGGACTCTTGACTTTAGTATTTCTTTCTTTCCTTTTTATGGCCCTGAGAGTACAAAGCTAGAAGTGGGTTGCTATGCTAATAGGCGAACTAGCTTAATATAAAGACTGGAAGCATGGGGAAACAGCTAGCCTATTAAACAATGCCTAACAACACATCTAAAGTTCCCTAATTAACATTTCAGATCTTGTTGGTTTGATCTGCACTTAAATATGACAATTTGTGGTTTTAGGGGGGGTTACGTGCTTGCACTATTTCTTGATGAACAACAGTCCGGTACAGTGACTGTGACAGTGAGTTTGCCAGGTTGCCAGGTTCACACCTGTACAGAGACCTATACTAAATCCTGTGCTCACCAACCAAATCTGGCAACCCCCCTATAGCTGTAGCAGCTGCACAGACGTTTTACATCTCTGTTTGTGTACAGATTAAGCAGATTAGATACAATGTGTTAATTAGTGAGCTTTAGACATGTTTTGTCATTTTAGACAAGGCCAGGCTAGTTCCCCCTGCTTCCAGGCTATATGCTAAGCTAAGCTAACGATGTTCTGACTCCAGCTCTGTACTTAACACACAGACATGAGAGTGATATCAATCTTCTCATCTCATTCTCAGAAAGAAAGCAAATAAGAGTATTAAGAGTATATATATGAGTATTATGGAACTATTCCTTTAAAATAAGACATAAGTCAATAAAATAGCGTATAAATACTAGTTTGTTAAATATTACAAACTTAGATAATATATATTAAAATAATATAAAGATAGATACTACAGAAAAGAACTTTTAGGCTTCTTAAAGATTTGAGAGTTTGATGACATTTCAAGCCCTAAGGGCAACTCCATCAACTAGAAGCATAAAAACTAAAGGCAGTTTACCCAAACTTTGAATTTACTTTCAAAATGTCAAAGAAGCAGACCAGTACCATATGACCTGAGCAGTATGGCTGTCTCATAGCTTTTAAGCAGGTCTAACATACAGCAAGGAGCCCTGAGGCTGTTCACTGCTTTATACACAAGCAAAATAATTTGATTCAAAGAGTTACAAAACCCCAACCCTCAAAACATGTGTCAAACTTGACATTCACAGGTAGAAGCAGGGCACTGAACCGGCCCTCTCCTATGGGCTGGTCTTTGGTGCCACAGTTTGTAGACTACAACAGATTGTCCCAACCTAACACCAAAAATAGGATCAGCACTTCATTGTCATTTTTAAATTTTTTATCATTAAATATCAGTCTTGACACAGTTTTGGGACTGGGCTTTGTTACTCTACTGACAAGATGTACCGGTGACGTGTTACTAGTTTTAAGTCAACTGTAGTATCTACTAAAAGCCAGTACAGTGATTTTAATGAAAGGTGTAATGTGCTATCTCTTCTTAGTCCCATCAGAACTCTGATTGCAGCACATTTAAACATGAAGTTAACTGGTTACTTTACAGCAAAGATGACTGAGCATCCAGTGTTTGGTTTCATGCTCACAGAGTCAGCAAACTGCACTGCTTCAGTATTGACAGCTTCATCATGTTTGATGTTCATTACACATCAATAACATCAACCCACACATCAAATCTGAACAGGAAAAGGATGGTAAGCTGCAGAACCTGTGTTCATGTGAAGGCGGACAGGAGCTTAAAGACCACAATGTACAGGAAACCCACTCACACAGACCAATATCTTTATTTGAACTCTGAACACCACTTATAGCATCAAAGATCAGTGGTGAGGAGCCTCCTACACAGAGCACAACATCTTATCCGTGAGGTGGAGGAAAGAGAGAGGAAGGTGCAACTCGTCCATTGGGCACTCAGGGCCAATGGATACAAAGAGTGGGTGATGGCTGGACTGTTATTACAGCTAGCCTTCGACTCACAAGGAGTCAGCATTCCTTTCAAATCATTCAACACCTTTAAAGGTAATTCTAATATTGTTAAACCACCAAATTTTGGGGTCTAAATGACGAATAGTTACCAAAAGTTTTGAAATTGGTCCAGTAGATCGCCTCCGCCGGCATCCGCAAACGGGCTGCAATGGCTACAACGTAATTCTTGGGGGCAACTGCGCCTGTCAAAGTCCATCCACTAAAAGTGCTTGTTTTTGCCACTGACAGGCTCAGACTGTTATTCTAAGTGTCTGACAACATTATGGAAAGGATCCCTACAGAGACAGACTGTTTGTTAAAGAGTAAGATCCTTTTTGTTTAACCAGAAATGTTGTCTTCCTGCAACAACTCAACTCTCGCGAGATTTCAAAACGAGACTTTTCCTTGAGCGAGACTGTTTCTGGTTAAACTTAGACTTGTCACTACCAATGTCGAGGCACTGCTGAATTGTCCCCTACCAATATTTTTATGGTATTAAACTTGTCATTTTGACTCCATATATGATCAACCAGTAAGATATCTAACTATTTCATCAAGAGTGGAAGAGCGAGATATGGGGGATACCTGACCTAATGATCTGGCAACCTCAAGCCGAACTACACACTGTCAGCTAGCTGCAGCACTGACAGTAGCATCTGTCATCAAACAGTGGTTCAAGCGGTTTGTATTTATATTTCATTCAAATTCATATATATATATTCATATTTCATTGATATCAGTATGTTGTGTACAAGAAAATACATATTGCATAAAGCAACATAAAGCAGAAAGTTAAAACCAAACCCACACCCTTGCATTTAAGTCTTTTTCCATGAGGTGTTTACATTATTTTGTCTACTTAATCTACACTCTGCTAGGCGTTCTAGGAGCAGTAGAAATCCTGATCATTACTGCATCAGCATCATACCAACCACACCAGAGAGAGAGTAAGAACAGAAGATGGATACTGTTATGACTTCTTCATTAGCAGTTACTCGATAACCTGGCTCTCTTAGTAATGAAGGAAATTAATTGGATGTTTGTGTTGTGGCCAGATGCTGCTTCCTCAACATCATCGCCACCAGTCACAGACAGGCACTAAGGCAGTGCAGCATAGCATTGGTTTGAATTATTAGAAAGTAGAGCCCAACGCATACTAGGTTTTCTGAGGCCAATACCACTACTGATATTTGAGAGGTAAACAATATGATGTATCTGTGAATATTCACTTTTCTAACATAAACACATAATATAACATTTTTGATAAGAATCCCTTAAATTTGGTTATTGAAGAATTAAAATTAATATAGACGTAGAAGGAGGAATATTTTGCTTTGTAGTTTGAAACACTTGCTGCGCCTACCACCTGTCAGCATTGGTTTCTTTTAACCATGACCATGGTCTTTCCCCAACCAAATAGCTTTAGTTGCCTAAAATCTAAACAATAGAGGTGGAAAATCATAAAACAGTCATGGTTTTTTGTAACCTTCAGAAAATGCTTGTGTGGGTTGTTTTAGAAGGTAATAACAAACAACCAATTTTGTCCTTGAGTTTGGAGGACTTGTTGCTGCTACCAACAGTCATTAGCTAAGGTTACATGGGCAATATTTCTTCAACCAGACTGCAATCATTCTGATTAGCAATTCCAACTTAACTTAATCAGATCACTTGATCCGTGATCTGATAAGATACGCGTTTACATGCCCAAAGCATTTAATTAGAATATAACTTTTTTGACATGCACAAAGTGGTTCCGCCCTAATCTGCCGGAAATATAACTGAAGAAGAAGGTTTTTTTCTGGGCTTTGTTTATCTTTTCAAAACACGTTTGAACAACTCGTTGTTTTGAGCCTTTCGACCACCCAGGAGTTCAACAATCTTGTAAGGTCGCCAACAAAAAAGTCAGCCACAGACCAGTTTTGCTTTGCTGCCGCCATGTTTCTGTCCCTTCAGGAAACTCGTGGGGCAAACGTGCAGAAAGAATATATTTATTCCAGCCAGAAATCACTCATATCATGTGTCATTTTGGAAGGTATGACAAATATTGTATTTTGTCATTTAGTTTGAAGGACTAGCTGGCTGACAACAATATAGCCATCATGAGTTAAAGTCAGCCAATAATAGCGGCTCAGACCATGGATCAGTCAGGCTGTATTGAGAAGGAAAAGTATGTGTTTCACTGAATTTACTGATACATCACTGTGGTACTAGATCCAGAAAAAAAACAGAGCAAGAGGAGGAAACAATATTATCTTCCATGCCAGGAAGTCAGACCTATTGCATCCTGCCTTCTTAAACTACACAAACTGTGGCATATTGTGTTTCTATTTCTGTCTGTTTCATCTTGTTAATCAATTGTAATGATCAATAGCATGCCAGACCTCTTTTTAATTGAACATCATGTTTCCAAGGGGACGATATATCAGCGTAATCAACATGGAAAAGACGCAGACAGAGAACAGAGAGAAGGCCGCCTCTCCTTAATGTTAATGAATTAGGCGAGTTGCTTGTAACACATCACAACATAATTAAATGATACGGGCCGAGCATCGACGAGCACAGGGCATATTAGATGTGCTACTTAATGTGACCAGGCAAATCCAAGCACCTTATCGATCAGCCGCTTAATGTTCTCAGGCTCAGCGTCAACCCTCGACCTCCATTTCATTTTCCAGTCATTACAGTATGCCAGCAGGATTAAGTGCAGCTGCAGGCAATACAATGATACACCCAGAGACGGAAGAAAAGGAAGAAAAAGAAGGGGAAAAAAATCTGAAGCATACTGTCACCTTTATCCTTCTCCTCCCAGGTTCAAATCAATGAGCGTTGCTAATGGCTAAATGCTAAATATACCTATCTACTGCTGGCAAGAGAGCATTTCATCAAGGCCCCGTCCCATCAGGCCAGGCCCCCAAAGCAGCCACGCCGGCAGACATTTCGGAGACCCCAATAGATACGTATTGAAGTCCATGATTTGGGATTGTGGAGGGTAGAGGAGCAAAGGTCTAGGGTTGACGGTGAGGAGGAGAGAGACAAGAAAGGAAAGATATTGATTAGCACTCCCATTCAGAAAGTTAACTACAGTGACTGCTTGGCCCCGCATTAAACAAGATGATGAGTGGAGATCAATGAGGTGTCAGAAAGGGAGTTGCTTTTAAGAGAGAGGTGGTGCTGACGGATGGAGAGCACTGTGTGTGTGTGTGTGTGTGTGTGCATGTGTGTGTGTCTGCTTATACGCAGGCGAGAGTCCTGAGAGTCACTAAGCTTTATTCATTAATTAGGCTGGTCTTTCTCATCAATGGACACATGATTGGATTACGGAATGGGCCAACCAGGCACAAGTCCAGGGGCCTATGGCATCTGGGGGCCCCTTAAGCCTGAGCCTCTTTAAGAAGTAGCTATTTTTCTTTGGAGAGTCAAAGGGCACAGTCAAAATTCTTTTTGAAAAACTGAAAGAGTAGCATTCACATTCACTTCAAAGATGTGTATGTATATATTTAGGCCACATATGTACGGCAGCGTGTAGAGCTATTGCAGGTAAAAAAATTATAATTACGGAGCTGGGGGAAGGGGGTGAGGACTGAGGGAGTGGGCGGGGCTGGGTAACGTCCTCTTGTATACAAGATCTGTCCATCTGTAGCCCTCTTTTGGCATGGACAGGCAGCATGCAATACTGCTCCTACTCGACTCCCAGGCTCACACAGCAGCAGTAACAACATTAAACCAAGTTTGTTTACTTCTTCATTTGTAAATCAGGAGGTCCCAGAACACAGAGAGGGTGCTACTCTGGCAGGTCAGGGGGAGAGAAAAAGTCACGGAACGCATCAAAAATCAGTGCCTGTAGCTCATTGGACAATGCCTAGGTGCTAGCTGTTAAAACTGAACAAAACTGTCATCACAAACAAAGCATTACTTATTTACATTTATTAATCAGAGCATTCACAATATTCACTCAAAATCAGCAGGAGGTGCGTAGAAACAGCTGTTTACGGTTTGCAGCTCTCTCTTGTTGACTGTCCCTTCACTTCCCTGTCGTTTCCCTTCTGTCTTCTGTCGATTGTTGCTACAATAGGGGAAAATGGAATTAGGGCTGAAAGCAGGCTAAGAAACCAAACTAAGTGACGTGCTCTGTCTGTCTGTCTGTCTGTCTGTCTGTTGATCTCCTCCGCTCCATTTCAGTACTATGGACAGCACCGCACCTACAGAGGAACCCCCTAATTTAGCCGTACTGATTTCACCATTTCATAGCACAAAAGCCTGCTTGCTTTACTGTGGGGCTTACAGTAATCATATGCGATCATATTTTCAGAGAATTTCAGAGAGTTTTTTCTCATAAATTTACCAGTTTCATTTCAGAGAATACCCACATTTTTCTCTTTTGAAATGTACAGTGTATATACACACACTTTATTTTTGCTCTGTACATCACAGATTCTTGTTGGCATATTATACATGTGATTTTACAGAAACAGAAGTCTCACTCTGAAATGTCTCGAGAAGTTAAACACAAAGGATCTTACTCTTATAACAAAAAGGTCAGTCTCTGTGGGGATTCCAAAACTTTTGGTAACTAGTCATTAAGACCCCAATATTTGTAAAAATAGGGCCCAGGTTTTAAAATTCCAGAATTACCTTTTAACTTTTACAATGAACCTGCCCAGGGAGTGCAGATTACATTAGGCATTTGGCAAAATGAGTCACTCTTCCCCCAGACCCTGCATTTGTTCTACTCCTCATCATTCCCCGTCTGCCCACCAAATGCCCTCACAGTTTCCTGCCCTATGTCAGTCACCTGACAATGCTCCTTCCTGCACACCTGTCCCTATTTCCCTCACTGAACCACATCTGTACCATCTTCCTAATTAAGCATGTGACACTTTCCCCCTCCCCTCTGCCTGATCATCACTGTTCTGTCCTGCCATTACTGCCTGTTCCTGTTCCCGCCTATGCCCTGTATCTCCTCACCTGAAACAAAGACCCCCTCTGCTAACATAAAAAAAAAACTTTTAAGGAAATTAAAAAACATTAATCTTTAGGGAAAATGAGCACAGAAAATGCTAGATGTTTAATGAATGAGGCTAGTGGCTAGTTTAGGCCTTCATCTAGATCAGAAGATGGGATGGGTCAAGTTTTGGCCTTGGCTGAACAATTTCCTGGAGGAAACATCCAATCACATGGTCAAGTCAATGTTAATTATATAGCTCAAAATCAAGATTTGTATAAGAGGGCTTTACAATATGAACAATAGCAATGGCCACTTAGCTTTATAGATGCTTTATTATTTCATGATATTATGATTGTCAAGAGTGAAACACTTACCATTGCCTATAATTTAACCCTATAAGTCTCCTGTTTTCCTGTGTTAAGAACATTGTGGTAGTTCAAAGTAAACTTTAAAATTGTAATTTACATCAGGAAATAATACTTTACCCAACCAGTGGCTCCTCTTACTTCCTTTAATTCTGTCAGGCAGGTTGAGAGAGGCTGCACCAGTTATATCAAATAACTAGTGCGTTCCTTTCTGCAAGAGCATGATTATTAATGAGGCTCCTCCAGGCAAGTACAGGCATGAATGTACAGGCATGTTTCTTTCTGGGCTGAAAATTAAAGCTTTGAAGCACATTTTGTAACTTTTACATATTAATGTTGACTCACGATGAGAGCAATTGCTGTTGACATCTGTATGTTGCGGTTGTTGAATGAGAAATCTAGTGCCGTAAAATGTCAACTTTTCAGAAACTAAGCTTCTCAGAAATCCCCCCACTTTCAAGTAACAGTGAGATGGAAATGTAGATCTGACAGTGAAGGTCAGATTCAGGGACACCTCACACTTAAAAGTATTATCAAGAACATTTTTGTTCAGCATGAATGTTCAGAGCTGACTAGAAAGCATTGCATTGTTATTTACTTTAGCTCTGGGTGGCTCTTGTTGCTCTATATCCCCTATACGCTGCAAAGAAAGTCATCAATATATAGGAGGTATCTAAATGGATATTTTGAAGCCTAGATTTGGGTTAACATTCACTGCCATCTTTGGCAAATTGGAGACATGTCATCTTAATTTGAGCAAAGGGTAGAAGCCTGGGTGGAGGTGAGGTGGGACAAACAAGCTGCAATCGCTACATCTGACTTTAATAGGCTAGGAAAACTGTCAGTCAAGCCTTAATATTTCACTACCTGTACAAATGCTGTAAGAATAGCCACTAAGACACATTAGAATACATTATCAGAACATATTAGTTGTTAAAACGCTAACCCCCTCTGACTATGTCCCAGTTCCAAACTACATTGTAATTTTAACCATTATGAGTCTGCAATATGTTTACACTGGAAAAGAGACAGAAGGCAGAAAGTCCTATTCATTTCATCCACAGACAATGTGAGCTGACTGACAGTTGGAGCTCCTGAAGGCTTGGGTGGACATGAACCTCTCCTGGTTGAATCATCAGTACAAAAGATTAACCGTGTTAGAAAATATCTGCTCCTTTGATAAAAAGTCAACTATTGTGCCATGTGTGGTTCACAAATTCAACCACTAAATGTTTTGAATTCACTACCGCTGTGATGCACAACTCCAACTGGCGCAGACCAAAATGCCTCTGGACGCAATTGGATAGACCTACAACCAATCAGAGCAACAAAACATGTGATGTCATGCTGAGCAAATCCTGTTGGAAACACGGCAAACATCTTTCTTATCAACAAAAGCTTTAAGTGCAGTTGTTTGTTCCTCTTTTACAGAAAATATACCATCCAGTTTGATATATACTGACTCGATAGCAGATTCAGAACGTTCCACATCAGCAGCAGCCATCTTGGTTGTTTACGAAAATGCCTCAGTGGCGCTCCTCTGTAGGCTACAGTCATCGTATCAAACCTGCCCCAAAGTAGATAAACGCTTGTGATTGGCTCGACCCAGGCCAGGTCGGCTGGAAATTTGTCTGAATGGGAGGGGGACGCATCTGCCAGAGCAAATAAAACATGAGCTCACACATTCGTCTGGTTCTCAGGCTAGCATTGTGGATATTACTGAAAGAAATATTTGAAATGGGAACACAGAATTGAAGAAAAACCCAGAACCAGTGGGCCCTCAGCAGCTCTATTTGAACAAACTAGATATCTGGCCAGTGATTCAGAGGTTTGGAGCCAGGCTAACTTACAATAAAAAAAATAAAACTAATTGTAGATGGCCAACATCAGTTTCAGCTGTCACATGGTGGGGGCTGCTTGGTTGCAGCCCTGTTGCATCATTTATAGAGATAAAATAATTACATCATTACATGAGAATGTTGCAGAGTAAGGCTGTGTAATGACTTGCCTCCATTCAAAGTATGGTCACACCTCTCTGGAGTCTTGCACTAAAGGAACGCTTCATTAAAAGGCATAAAATTAGAATTAAAATGAAAATACAAACAGTCAGATGAGCTCAATGTAAACATTAGAGCTGATGTAAACTCCCTCTGCCTGAGTGGCTTGTGGTAAAGAGAAGGAAACAAAGATCATATCTAATCTTCAAGCTAATTATCATCCGATCTATTTTAGCACAAGAACATTTCCCAAACCAGAAACGACTGATGCAGAAAGAAGAGGTGTGCAACATCTCAACAATCTCCTCCCCTTTTTGTCCCAATGTTCCAGCAGTCATCCTGTTGGAAGGGGGGTGTATGCAAGGTAATGTCAACCAGATTTAACATACGCAGAGGGGAACAGGGAGGAAAGTCAAAGACAAGTGAACAGAGAAAAGACACAAATTATAAGGGCGGGATGCTGTAACCTGCCTCATTTTAAAAGGATAATTGTGTGTTATTTTTATAGATTGGGCCATTATTCCTATCAGTAATGATATACTGTAATATACACACAATGGTGGGAGCAGGACTCTACTAATGTGTTCCTTTTGTATTCACAATTTGTATTAGTAATTTAAGATGATCAATTGTGCAATCAAACTTTCTGTCACAATCTGCTCCTCAGTTTCCCTTTTCTAGCATTCTCTCTTCCCCAGCCCTCCACATTGCTCTTGGCCCGTCTCCAGCCCCTGCTCACTTCTCCCAGGCCATGTACTTTCCATCAGACCTGCCATCCTCTAACTGTCCACCAGATGTCCTCGGACTTTCCCTCCTTTCCTCATCACCTGACTGCCCACCCATCCACGCACCTGTTCCCACTTCTCAACAGCCCTGCAGTCACCTGAGCTTCCCCACCAACCTCCCCACCTGCCCCTCATTCCCTAATCAGCCTTCACTACATACCAGTTCACTTCCTTTGTTCCCTGTCAGATTGTGAAGTTGCTGTGTGCTACATGTCTTGTTCTCTGGCCTCTGTTTCCTGTCATCCATCATCTGCCGGTTTTGGACTTTGCTTGTTTATTGTGACTTTCGATTCTTGCCTGTTTGGACTGACTTCTCTGGTTTTGACCTTTGCCTGTCTCACCACCCCATAAGCCTTGTACCTTTGTTTCAATAAACCACTGAACTGAATCAGCTCTGCCTCAGGCGTGTGCATTTGGGTCCTATTCCCTGTTTTCCTTGTTTCCCTGCTAGAACCAGCCGTGACACTTTCTACCCTTCACTGCTGTTCTAACAGCATTTCTTAATAACATTTCACCTTGATATTACTAATGTTTTTATCATTGAATGTAGGCTACACCCAATTCAACTGCCATGATCGTGACATGTTTACAAGTGCAAACAGATGCTAAGGTCAAATTATGTCAACAAGAACATTCTCTGGCATTCAGCACTAATTTGATGTATTTCATGTCATATAGTCGACAAATCTCATTCCAAGAGTATAGTCCTGTGACGACGGTTGCAATTAGGGCTATAGGCTAAATTTGAGATCAATTTGACTTTGTCATTTCTTACAGGGACTGAAACGCTCACCCTTGCCTGTTGCCTCGACTCCTCTCCTTGTATCTCTTCCTTGCCTCCTCCACTCGCATCTCAGGTGGAAGAGACTAAGGGTGTTTTCAAACCTAACCTGTTTGGTTCGGTTAAAACAAATAGTACGTTTGCCTGGTTAGAGCGGTTTGTTTGGGCATGTGCGAACACAGTAATCGCACTTAGGTGCGGACCAAACCAACCGTGCAGAGACCCTTTAGAGGAGGTGGTCTCGGTCCGGTTCCAAACAAACTCTGGAGCGGTTCGTTTGTGATGGGAACGTGTTCCAACCCTACTACGCGGTGTACTCCACAAGTTTGAGCTAAACGGCTCCTCTTGCCAGATGGCATTCTGGCATGCAGCAGAGCCCACAAACAGTTTTCAGTAGTAGCAGCTAGCCGGAGAACGAACCAGCACTGTTTCTCACAGAAATATGCACTAGTTCAGAACACTGTATTTACTTTTTTCTTCTTCGGTTTTACTGGCGGACTACAAACCAACGTCAATGGTGCATGCCGCCACCTACTGTACCGGAGTGTGTAACATCCCCAGAGACATTTGACCAATAAGCGGAGTGAACGTTCTCACATGGTTTGCATTGATGCATTTAGGATTTTTCTCTTTGTGAAAAGAAACTAGACCAAGGGGAAAATGCTCCAAGTCTACAACTCATCAACTCATTCGGACTAGAGCAAACGAACTATAGGTGTGAAAACAATCTAAGATGCAAGGAGACCCAACCGGTGAGGTCAAGCAGATGACCACCCACCCACCCAGAGCCTGGTTCTGGTTCTGCTCGAGGTTTCTGCCTGTTAAAGGGAGTTTTTCCTTGCCACTGTCACCAAATGCTTGCTCATGGTGGGGTTTGTTGGGTCTCTGTAAATATTATAAAGAGTACAGTCTGCTCTATATGAAAGTGCCCTGAGATAACTTCTATTATGATATAGCGCTATATAAATAAAACTGAATTGAGGCGAGGAAAGGAATCGAGGATGTACAAAGTGAGAAATGAGAAGAGGGGTGCGTCTGTCTCCTTCAAAATGGCTGACAGAGTCCCCCCCCCTCCCCGTGCTTGTATGGGGGGGGGGGACCGTGAGTCGTGTTTTTTTCCAAACTTCCAGATTAGTCTGCATAATGATTTCAATAATGAGAAGCAACATGGGGTTAGTGTTTATTGTTGTAAGGAAGCGTAGCAATCTTGTAAAATCCACCAGCTGATAAGGTGTAATGGCTAATGTTAGCTAGCATTAGCATCCTATTTTGTAAAAACCTAGTTGGTAACTTCAGTTTGCTAACACTAGAACCCTGAAGTCTAGTTGCATAGCTTGGTGACTTTGTTTGCACAGCTAATATATTTGTAATTTATTTTTATGTGGAATAATGTTGGTGAGTTATAAAGTCTTGGGAAATACTGTAATGAAGTAATGAAGGGACAGATGCACCTACAGCCAGTTCTGCTAGCTCCAACCACCATCTGTGCTTCACTGTGGCTCACAGTGCAACCTCAAACCTTTCCATCATTCAGGTAGTGTATGTACTCTTATATATAGCATTAGCTGTACATGTTCTATAGCAAACAGATATATCCACTCCACTTACATTATGTAGGAGGGAAAAATATTAGATACACCTCTCAGTACAACTCCAACACTATGACCTCAATAATTAACATATTATTGAATTAATACATCTCAGACCGACTGTTGAAAAAAACTGAACATTCGTAAAGGTAGATTTTATGGCAGGGCTGTCTGTAGTTTTGTTCAGGTTGGCTGTTGTTATAATTACATTTACTTTTTTAACATTTTGTTTCTGTTCTGAAACTGGTCTACAGATAACTGTGGATGCTGCTGCAAAGGCGAAGGAATGTGAAGACCTGAAGCTGTGGAGGCGAGCCATTATTAACCATCTGTACTGGACTGCAGCTTCCACTCCTAATGGAGATCCAGATGTGATGAAGGCCAAGTGGCAGAGCATGGTGAACAGTGTTCAGGACATCCATGAAGACAGCAAAAAACATTCTAACCTTCATGAAGATAACATTTATTGCAGGGCTGTTGTATTAGATTGCATTAGTTTTAACTTGGTGGTTTTAACTGGGAACTGAAAGTTTACATTGTATTTAAATATTGTGTCCTGTCAATGGCCACTTTTTAGCCGCAGGGTTAGGGTTAGGACACAATATCTGCAAACTTCAGTGTTATTATTAACATCATCAAAAGGTGTGAAATATTTAGTGACTTGTAATGGAGAAACAGAATTATTTGGATTCTGTTTTAATATTGTCTCCAATTTACTATTAATCTACATATAAATACTTCTTAGCTGCACTATTTGCAAGTTCACATTGATAAAGCCAACTTTACATATAAAAGATCAAGTATATGATTTAAAAGCAATGGCCCCTATCTTTAGATACCTGCTGAAAACTCAGCATCAATATGTACTTTATTACCTTGGCCCACTAAAGAAAAGCGGGTAATTGAAAAACTCAACAGAGTAATAGATTATATATATATAATTTTATTTACTTATTTTTGTGAAAATGTAGTTTCTACATCATTTTTCCTACACATTGATTCACTGGGGTCTCCAACCTGCAAGCTGCTCTTTAAAAGGTGATGATATGTCACAATATGTCAGTGTTGTGTTCACAGCTCGTTTCTGTGGCCAAAAAAATCAGTTATTGCAAGGGATCACCAAAGCGATTATAGTTCATCCTGAGGGGGACATGAATGTCTGTACCAAGTTTCGTAGCAACCTGCTCAATAGTTATCAGGGATATATCACTTCAAACCACAAATGTTAACCTCATGGTGGCGGTAGAGAAAAAGACAGGGGATTACCAAAGTCCGTAGAATTCATCCTCTGCATATTATGAATGTCTGTAACAAATTTACATTGCAATCCATGTAACAGTTGTCAATATTTTTCAGTCTGGACCAAAGTGGTGGGCAGACTGCCATTCCTAGAGAAAAAAATAAGGCCCTAAATGATGCACTCCATGTAAGGCATCTGAATGCCCAAAGCAAATATAGCATACAATGGAAATGAGCAGAGAAGCTTCAAAATTGGATAATAACAGGGAGAAGATGAGAGAAAGAATAGGGGGAGGCTGAGAAGGAGACGAGTAAAAGGAATGTTAGAGGTTAGAGAACACATCTTGCTGGTTATTTAAGTGTGTTTGAAAGAGAGTGGGAGAAGATGGTTGGCAGACAAAGTGAAAAGCAAAGAAAGTCAGAGAATTGAAAAGGGCTCAGCTTGACTCACAGAGCATGTATTGGTGTAGTGGAGCACAAATGAGACAGACATAGAGAGCATGACGAGTAGTAGGCAGAGCATGGAGGGAAAGAAGAAAAGGACTTTAGATCAATGTGAGGATCAGAGTATGTTACCAGGAAAGGTGTGTATGAGACTGTGGACATGCATGCTAATGTTCAAGTGCTAACCTAACCAATAAGACCAAAAAAGTTGATTCTGCATCCCAGTCCCCTACAAAATACATTAATGCTTCTTATTTGATTACCAAAATAGCTGCCGATCATTTCATAATCATTTCAACACTACTTTGGTTTATGACCAAATACCTGCACAATTGTATTCAAAACCACAAAACAAATGGGGGATCACAAAAGTTGGTAGGATTCATTGTCTGGGGACCATGCATGTCTGTACAAAATTTGGTGCCAATCCATCCAGTAGGTGTTGGGATATTTCAAAGGATGAGTGAAAGGTTTGACCTCGCCTGGGGCGATTGAGGAAAGGTCTGGGAATCACCAAATTCATTAGGATTCATTGAGTGGGCACCATGAATATCTGTACAAATTGTCATGGCTATCCATCCAGTAGTTATCAAGATATTTTACTCTGAACCACAAATGTCAACCTCATGGTGGCGCTAAAAACGAAAAGTCAGGGAACCACCCCACAATTGAGATATTTTAGTTTGGACCAAAGTGGTAGACTGACCGACTGACTGACTTTTTAAACCCACAAAAACAGCATTTAGAGATTTTATCTGCATTGCTGACAGCAGATATATTATTGATAGAATTCTTCATAAACAGTGAATTTATAGGAATATGTTAACAGACTGATATGCTTTTTCATAGAATCCTAAAAGGTCTGTCTTGCAGCCTTGGTGATGTCCACTTGACTTGCACTCCTGTTACAGGGTTACACCATAAAGTTACACTGACTGAAACCTGACTCAAGTGGCATCACTGGAGGACATTTATCAGACTCCACACAGTTCCCTCTGGAGGCACAAAATGCTTCATACAACTAAATACACATGCAGTAGTACTACCCAAAACCTGGAAACACACTTTGATGAGTTCCCATTTAATGGGATGACTAGTTTTCAATTAATCAAATTACCAAAGCCCAATGGACATGAGTGAACCTGGAGGTTTTGGAGGTATGGGGCCTCAGGCAGTTGCCAACTTTGTCCGGTTGGAAATCCAGCCTTCTAGAACCCACTTGATATTCTGTTATATTGAGTAATATCTCTCTGTCTACATATTCAGTAGATATTCTTGAAGTTCTGGTGGTAAATGATATCGGATTCAGAGACTATAATCCACAGCTGATGGTTTAGTGAGGTGAAACAGAGGTCTAGTGTAGATGTAGATATGCTTACTCATCACACATACAGACTTTCTACATTCTTTACCCAGATTGCAAAAGAGGTGAACTGTGTATTAGCGACGGTCATTCTCCGGAACCTTGTAATTCGTCACAGAAATCACCCTTCATGCAAGATTAATTTCCCTCTGAAGACCTGCGCTATGAAAGGTTATAAATTGACTTTAATATTAACTAGCCTTGCCATAAGGATACAAAGCTCATTTTGGTTGGTACACTTTCCCATTTTTCCCCCTCTCACTCTCCTTTTTTTCTTTGTCTCTTGCCCCCTCTCCCCTCTCCAAGCATGCATCACAGGTGTGCAGGCGTTCTTGTAATAGAATGTGATAACAAATCCAAATTATACTGCAGAAAAGTGCTTTCATTTGTCTAACAGTCGCTGAGCGGGAGCTCCAAAATGGGGCTTTAGTAAAAGTAAAGACTGTTTTCTTTTTTTTTTTGCTTAGTTTGTATGTGTGTGTGTGTGTGAAAATAGATCATTATGAAAATCCATGTGTAGCATTTTCCCTCCAAGTAGATTTATAATTTTGTGTCCCCTCTGTCAGCCATTATTACCTCAAACAAAGACAAAGGAGAAGGCATAAGAATGAGGAAGGTTTTCTTTGACTGTCATGACTTAAAATATATTTCTTTGCTGTCTGTTCCCGCTCTACGTGGGGTGAAAGTCTATGCTTCTCTGAGCTTCTGAATGGCGTCTGCTTGGAGTAAATACAGAGGTTCATTATGATTTTTTTTGAAGTTTCTCTATGTGTCTCCCTTGACGGAGCACATCAGCCGACTGGAACTCCAAATCCATCCCTGTGTGTGGAAATGATTAGGGAAAATGAACTTACAGCTTGTTTCATCACTTTAATGCTCTCTCTGTCTACTTGGCTGGGGTCCTGTAGTCAAAGCCAGAAGAATACCTGGAGTGACACAAAACAAGCAGACAAATTCAAATAGTGAGGCAGAGCGGCGACGATGGAGTAGGGGTAAACTTTGTGAGGGTCACACGCACTGAGTGTGGAATCTGAGTGTGGATTAAACTAGTCAGAAGATTTGAAGGTGAGGAGTGTATCCCTCTCTCACTGGCAGTAAAATGCTTGAACGAACATATACACACATTCAAATCAGTGTGTCAACATTAAAGAGCCATTGTAGCTCATTTGACTGGCAAAGCATTTTTCTTTTCTGCTCTCAGTTGTCAGGCTGAACACAGGAAGAGGGCATTGCTGCCGTTGACCCAAAGCCACTGTCACTGGCTCATCAGCACGACAA
The DNA here is from genome assembly GCA_002120245.1 of Maccullochella peelii. Lineage (NCBI taxonomy): Eukaryota > Metazoa > Chordata > Actinopteri > Centrarchiformes > Percichthyidae > Maccullochella > Maccullochella peelii. The sequence continues at coordinate 7,692 of LKNJ01004794.1, read as the reverse complement.
TAGCAAGTCTCAGACTACCTGGATAGACAAATGAATCACTCTGCTGGGTGGCTAAGCACTGCAGCAACACTCTCATTTTGTTTTCTTAAACATTTCCTGTAACTTGCAGATCAGAGATATACAGCTTTAACCCTTTAATGGTGTGCTCAACCATTTGGTTGACCACATTTTTTTGTGGAAAATTTGCATTCATTAGTATTTCTGGCCACATTGGGACAGCAGAAATAACGTTGCCATATTATCACCCTATAAAGTTGTTATGGCTAACGTGCTAGCAAACAGCTGCGCTGCAACAATTGATTACATTTGATGTCTTAGGGCGTTTTCACACCTAACCTAGGAATATGGGTTATATGTATTTTTAATAGCAATGTCTAATTTTTTACACTTTTGCTTTAGTAATCTGGAACTAAAATAAAGTACAGAAAAAGTCAAGCAGAGGGGGCTTGCTTGTTTTGTCTATACTGCAGGTGATGCTGTTAAACCAAGTAAAGCCAGGCACAGTGACTTCCTGGACTCTGGTCCACAATGAAGTTGCCAGTCATGTACTTTTACCATTAATCAACACCTTGACCATTTGATATAGGTTCTGAATTGTGTGTCAGTTCAAAACCAATATGTATCAATTAGTCATCATTAATCCGTGACAAAACAACTTATTTCATCACCCCCTTATATCAAGGTGGGTTAAGTTTATTTTATTTGACATGGACAATGCAATAGCATTGGAACTGCAATATACAAGCACCAATACCACTGTATTTAGTTTTTGTTGCGAAACGCTAATTTACACGACCTGAGGCCCGTGTGCTACTGGAGTGCTGGTGTCTTGCAACAAATTTATTAAGCCGGGAAGGATCATGAACATGGGCATTTAAAAACAAGCTTTAGGTTGGAAAAAGGTGAAGTCACCTTATCTCCAACCACTATCATTTTCTTGATTTTAGCAGGTTAGATGAGAAATTAAACATTGACTTCCTGCACGAGTAGAAATATTCTCAACACTTTGGTTTCATCCACTCATATTAATTAGAAATCAACACGTCTGATTTCCTAATCATTCATTGGTGAGGAAATTGACTTTTCACATATGAAAGAAGCGAAGAGTAAATGTAGAAAATTAGAATAACAAATAGTGTTCTGTTAGATATATGCCGCAGGATATAGGATAATTTATCGCATAGATGGTTATATATTAATATTTTGGCAGAACAGGCTCTGCTCTAGAGGGTGCTCCCCACTCAATCCAAGCAGCAGCAAGAGGTTCAGCAGGGAGTGTAATAAAGCCCTCAGGGCTCTACAGAACAGAAGCCAACAGACACATATCACTCAGATATATGACATACACACTGACTTGATGGAACATGATTGCTGACTTGTTTCAGTGTAACTGATGAACAGTCAGCCGATTTTGACTGAGTGCACCGCTGCTCTGCTCTGCCAGAAGAAACACACCGTTTCATAAATGAAATACAGTTTCTGGTTTTTAACATTGGTAATGTATTGGTAATTTCTGACAAATATACCACTTATACAATATTCTTAACTAAACATTTGTACCATTATTTGCCCATGTACATTCCTGCAGTCCTTAACTTCTCCCTCACTTTGTGTCCGTCCTTTCAAACCCTGCTCCCTACAAGTTTCTGATGCTGGTAGAGAGCAAAACAAAGACATCTCCACTGCAAACCTTTTGCTCAGCACAACCCCAGCTCTCTAATTCAGTGAATAAAAAAACATAATTATGGCAACTGCACAGGAGTCTCATATTCAGTACCATCACTCTGCATCACAAAGTAAATGAAAGAATATAACCATAGTTACTGTGGGAAAGCACAATACGACCTGATCATGTATGATACATCTGTTTAGAGTTGTGGTGGAGTTATCAATGGGAGAAATCTGACATTGAACAATAAATCAAAAAGTACACCATACATAACCCTTGTGTTGACCATAAATCCAGCTTTAGACAAGGCCCCAGTTGTATTTTCCATAGGACCATTAATCTAAGATATAGGGAGTTTCAGAGAAATTAAATCTAGTAATGACAGACTCTACTGAGTAATGTGAAATGTATGTGGGGGGCTTCCACCCCAGAACTACAGGAGCAGTTTTTTGCAGCTGTCAGACCTAAATTGATGTGTCATCATTTAAAAGTAAAACAACAGGTATACAAGATCCAATTACATTTGATAATACAGTCCAGTATCCCTAGGAATTATGATCATACTTACTTCTTACTTTGTTAAGGTTAGCAGACCTTCATCGTCATGGTTACAATAATAACCATGTGGTTAAGGTCTGGGGACAATGGCGGCCATGCTTAAAAAACAAAAAAACGTTGACTGTCAGTAGGAAATGGGAAACAAACAGCAGTCTTTGGTGTTAAAGTCTGATGTTTTGTTGACCCAACCATCCACCCCAATCTCCTCCCTATGTGGACTTTGTCACTCTGTAATGACGTCATCTGACTTCCTCCTTTGCGCCCATCGTTATTCCTATGGCGTTGTCCAGAGCGGCTCTGCATGTCTGGTTGTCCTCCAGCCTGGACCTGGTCCTGGACCTCACATGGTGAATATAAACCTAAATATTATATATTATATTATTATTATACAATATTATGTTTGAAGGATATGGGGTGATTTTAACCCTTTGTTTACCTTGCTAAACAGCTTCAATAATAATATAATTGTACTCTACATACACAAATTTTAGTATACTGTATAGTCAGACCCCACAATTTGTAAAAAAAAATAGGACCCAGGTTTAAAAATACCGGAGTTTGCCTTTAACATTGTCACTGTGACCATGTTAGCATGCTGACGTTAGCATTTAGCTCAGCACTGCTGTGCCTACGCCTCACAGATCTGCTAGTTCCAGCAGAATGTGAAGCAAATTTTTGATACACAGTATTTACACAGCAAATTTCACAGACTGACTGTTTGTATACAGCTAGTGTACTAACTGTACAGACATTAGCTGTAAGCTAGCTCGCATTGAGCATCAGACCTCAGAACTCATCAGGAACTCCAGGGCTGTGTCCGAAATCATTCACTACGCACTACATAGTCCACTATATAGTGAGTTCGCCATTTTGTAGTGCTGTCAGAATGTATATTGAGAATTATTATACCCTATATAGTGGACTCAAAGTATCCCACAATGCATTGTGAAAAGTAGTGTACAACCGATGGTCACTAACCAAGCACTATATACCACCACTGAAAGAAAAATATCAGACGGACGAGGAGAGAAAGCAGCGCGAAAATGTTTTTTCATTCTGCAGATGAGCTCACTATATAGCCCTCTACATCCCTAGATAGTGAGTAGGGAGTAGTGAATGATTTCAGACACAGCCCAGTTCTTTCTGTTATTTGCCTTCAGTCACTCTCCTTTTTACTCTTGTCTCTGTACATCTATGAGGTAGATTCATTAAGCTCCCAGATAGCATGATTAAACATTTTCAAGTCAGCATTTTCAAACTAGAAGTATTAGCACCCACTCGCCTTCCATTAACTCTGTATGCAATCATGCAGTGTCTAAAATGCACTTTGGTTTCTGTATGAACACACCTTTAGTCTTTCCCATGATGTGATTTGCCTGAGGTACTTGGACCCACAATTTTGTGTCATACAATTTAACTAAATTAAACTTAATTCCATACTCTTGGGTCTTATAAAGAAGCACATTGCATCACCAGTGCTTCCATATATATATTCTATACAGCTATGAAATATGCTGACAGTTGAGTTGTTTTAATCCAATAATTTTACATCACAGTGTTCTCTACACAGATAAAGGCAGCTAATCACTGGCAGAGAGCTGAAATCACATTCAAACGCAATAACAAATTAGACAGACATGACAGCCATTATGTTATCTGATAGCTGGTATATGTCACTGCCACAAATGCAAAGTGACAGTGTCCATATCTGCAGCACTAACTCACACTGGGGTAGCAGGAGTCTAATAATAAAAAATAATAATAATCAGGAGATGAATCTGACATTAAAAAAACATTCTCAACTTTGTTTCTGTCTTTAAGAGGAGTTTCCTGTGATTACGGAGGATTTTGGCCATTGTGGAAAGAGACTGAGCGATGAGAGAGCTGACATTTATCGAATTTTTCTAGATGCTTTAACTAGTGAAGCCACAAACAGAACTTAATTGATTTTGTCGCCTGGCTCGCTGTGCTAGCTCAAATGAGTAATCCCTGCCATCCTGTGGAACAAGTGTGTGATCAGGTGTGTTGTTGTACTTATGACAACCAGTTATATAACTTTTGAGTTGGGCTTGTTCAATATTTATCTTTGGGTTTAATATTAAAGGCATAATTTAACATTTTGGGAAGTATGCTGCTTCCTTTCTAATAGTGAGATGAAAGGATTGATATCATTTTCATGTCTGTGCATTGAAGGAAAACTACAGCTATTACAAATTGGATTTTATTGTCCTTGGTCTGGCCATCACTTCTATCAGTTGTGAACACCGTGCTCACCAAAGTAATTGCTGAGACAGGTTAAAACCAAAGCAACAGTTTATCCAGATTATCTAAACCACTTTATTTGGTAAAGTCAGCACACCTGAAATGTTGCTATAATCCCTCATTGCACAGGAAAACTGTAACACTGTAAAACTGTATGCACAACTTGCAACTATACCAAGTACAATAGATCAAAGTCAAGCAGTAAGTGGGTCTGTAAACTGTGATGGATGTTTACAACAGACAGTTTGGGTAATCCTTTTACTATCTGCCTTCGTATTTTCTTCCAAGTTAGTGTGGCTTATCTGCTGGATTGTTCACAACCATGACCCATTGGACCTTTTGTTCGGATATTGCTGCATTTCCAGATCCCAGCAATTACCTTGGTGATTACAATGCTATCAGATCATCGATCATCGAAAATCAAGCCCAAGTTCTAATTAAGTGGAGTTTTTCTTGTAAAAGAGCTGGAGTTAATGTTGTTAGCTTAGCATAAAGACTGGAGTAGCAGTAATCCCTCAAAATTTAAAGAAATTGTTTTGGGAAATATTTGTTTTCTTTACCGAGATGAGAGGGAAGATTGATGTCATTGTCATGTGTTCAGTACAAAGCTAGAGTCAACGTGGTTAGCCTTGTTTAGCATAAAGACTGGAAGCAGGGGGGAACAGCTAGCCTGGCTCTGTCTGAAGTTAAAAATATACCTACTAACACCTCTAAAGCTCATTAATTAACATGTTAAATCTGTAGACAAACAGAAATGTGAAGACGATACTTGATTTTGGGGGAATTATGTGCTGGAACTGTTTCTTGGTGATCACCACCCTGATGCGAATTTGCCTGAAGTTTTGTCTTGTCACATTGAGGTTGGCAGGAGGTCGCTAGCTGTTTCCCCCTACTATCAGTCTGTATGCTAAGCTAGGCTAACCATATCCTGACTCCAGCTCTGTACTAGAGACATGGGACTGACATCCATCTTCTCTCTCATCTCACTCTCAGAAAGAAAACAAACATTTACCCAAAATGTTGAGGGATTACTTTTAGGATCATATAGATTGACATGGTCATGGTTTAGGATTTGGGAGGTCCTCATAAGCATAGGTTTTTGTGTTTGCAGATGTAAAAGTTGTGTATGGCTGCGTTTGTTCAAATCCACATGGGCATCTGTGCAGAGGTTTAATCAGCAACATGTTGGAGTAATTAGAAGCAATCAGCTCTGCTAGAGTAGAAAGTGGATGTACTTCCTGCGGAGGCTGAAGAAATTCAGCCTGCCAAAGACAATGATGGTGCACTTCTACACCGCCATCATCGAGTCCATCCTCACCTCCTCCATCACCATCTGGTACGCTGCTGCCACTGCCAAGGACAAGGGCAGACTGCAGCGTATCATCCGCTCTGCTGAGAAGGTGATTGGCTGCAATCTACCTTCCCTCGAGGACCTGTACGCCGCCAGGACCCTGAGGCGTGCAGGAAAGATTGTGGCTGACCCCTCCCACCCCGGTCACAAACTCTTTGAAACACTCCCTTCCGGCAGGAGGCTGCGGTCCATCAGGACCAAAACCTCACGCCACAAGAACAGTTTCTTCCCGTCTGCAGCTGGCCTCATCAACACGGCCCGGGACCCCCCTGTGACTCGGACACTAATACCCTGACAACCCCCAAAGGGCATTACACGTTATATTAACGTAAGCCCTGAGGAACACTGCATACTGTGAACTTTTGCACATCCTCAGCAAATATTTTGCACATCCTGCACTAACTTGTATAGCTCTCCATATCCATATTATTGTATAGTGTGTTTTGTTTCCAATTTTATCTTATTTCACTTATTTATATTTCTTTACATTGTTTAAAGTGAAATTCTCTATTTAACATTTGTATACTTGCTTTTTCTTATTATGCACCAATTCACCAAAGCAAATTCCTTGTATGTGAAAACCTGCTTGGCAATAAACCCGATTCTGATTCTGATTCTGATTCTGAGAAGGAGCAGGAGGTTACTGAAGACAAAGCTTCAGGGTTGAGGGAGCTAGAGCTACAGCTCCAGTTGAGGAGACTAGAACTGGAGACTGAGGCAAAGGAAAGGGAGCAGGTGAGGCAGCATGAGCTGGAACGTGAAAAACTGAGACCTGCACAAGAGAGAGAACTCAAGGAGAGAGTTAAAAGCAGGAAGTAAGGCAAACTGTTAAATCTGTGGTCTCTAGCAGCTCTGAGTTTGATGTGGGTAAAAATATAAGTGTAGTCCCTCCTTTCAAGTATTTTTCTAACATTGGGCGGGTCAAGATCAGTTTGGAGTGGCCAAAGCAGAACTGCAGAACAATTCAATTCAATTCAGTTTTATTTATATAGCGCCATATCATAACAAAGTTATCTCAGGGCACTTAACAAAAGGTATTCAGCTGATGGCCCCGCCTCCGACGCTGTATCCAGTTCTCTCTATACACCCATGGTCATCCCTCTCCTCCAATCACTTCCGGTAACCTGGTTACGCCCCTGACCAGGGCAAGAAAACCCCCGCTCCGCTGTTGTTCTCTCATACCTCTTCTCCTCTCGGACTCTGACGGAGCAAACACACTGAACTCTACTTACGGCAGCGACGCGAGAGCCTGGTAACATCCCCGGTTAGCACACCGCTAAGATAGAGTTAACAAGTTTATTTAGCGCCAGCGGCTACGACTCAAAGTCTGCCGGCTAAGTTAACTTTAGCGGAGCGACCGGTTTCCTCCGACCTACACCGTCAGCACCCCACACAGCAAGGTCTGCAGTCAGCATCGAGACTTTTCCAGCCTGGCTCAAATCCGCAACCGAGGGAATCGCCAGCTAACAGAGCAGCACACCAAGGAACCCCTCTCTCCACGAACTGGTAACTAACTGGGCATATCTAGCTAGCATAGCAATGGTACACGGCTAAGCACAGGACTGTTACACTTGTATGTAATGTGCTGTGAGGTTACATGTAGTGATTTAGTTTATTTACTGAGCTGTATTGTTGTGGTCTCTGTTTAGGTTAAGTTGATGGTAGTTATGCTTTACACAGACGCAGGGTCTCGCATGTAACTAACATCCTCTCTGCTAACCTGGCACCATTATCCTGCACTGATCACAGACACACATTTGGAATTGGCCTCCACACACGCGGAGAGGACATTTAAAGCTCCCGCGTCACGTGCTCTTTTGTTTCTGGCCACCACATGTGTTCTTGCCCGTGC
>LKNJ01004793.1:0-28543 GCA_002120245.1 Maccullochella peelii | reverse complement strand
GTCACATTGCCATACCTTGGCTTTTGCTGAAACAACACCCCTGGCTGGCAGCAGGGAACCAGGGGGGAGGCTGAGACTGGTGGCAGGGAAATGGGTGTCCAGGGCAGGGAAGGAAAGCAGGCAAACCAAAAACCAGGAGACAGGAGGCTGGGACCGGAGCAGGTGGAACTGCAGGGCAGAGGAAAGAAGGGTTAGACAAGGCTGCTCAAACAAGAACAGATTATCACTTAGCAAGCAGGCTGGAAATGCAGACTAACAAGTAGTAGCTACAGTCTTGCACCATGGAAGTGGCTGAGCGAGAGTATAAGTAGAGGTCTTGATCACTGAACTGGTTGCAGCTGGTGGAACTCTGCTCTGGCTCCAGCACACCTGTCTTCACTCACCCAATCACAGACACACATACACAAACATACACAGAGAGAGTGAGAAGCCACTCAGTGAGTGGCAGCAGGAGCTGAGGGGCCAGACTGGGCAGCCGAGGGCGTGGCTGGCAACCCCACTGGGGCAGATGTAACAGTTTCCTACATAAAACACTGTTAAAAATATATGTTTATTTATTTGATTTAATCATACAAAACATTACAAAAAAATATTCACAAAACCAGGAAAGAAAGAAAACAAAAAAACACAGATTCAATCCAGCATGAGACAGGGACATACAAAGCCATACATTTATTCAGTAAATCAATAGATTTTATTGCTAGGTATCAACTGAAGGTTAGTTCTGGTTGAGACACTGTTTTGGTCAGTGAAACTGATTATGAGTACATCTTTCCATCTTGTTCATGACAAAACTCTAATCCCAATGTTTCTCTTTTGGTTTCCCTGAATAGGAGAGAATTTGCTGAGTTGCTGGAGAAGTATGGGTCTAATGGTAGCACTGGATCAACACGCAACTCTCCCATCCAGCAAGGTAGGCAGATCCCTACTTAGTCTTTTGTATGACTACACCTTCAGTTTTTTTCCACAAGCAGTAACTTTAATTAATTTGGGGAGAGATCTCCTGCTCACGTAAATGTATGTGAAATTGAAGTCCCGTGTTCACACTAAACTGCACCATGTCTATGTACAGTTCTATGTAAAAACCTTTCTATATTTGACAGTGTACCGACCCTAAAGGGTGGATGGAGTAAGTCTGCCTTTAAAAATGGCTTATGACAAGTGCACTTGTCCATTACACAATTGCCAACATCTGTTTCAGCTGGGAAGGAGGCAGCCAGCTGGTACAAACACGGCCTCAGCACGTGAGCAGTCTTGTGTGCTCTGTGCAGAGGATGTTGATACATGAGGGTACATCAGCACCAGAATGAGTATACAGGGATTGAAGGCCATCCTGTTGATATAAAGCAAAAATCTGTTTGCAGTATGGTAAATCACTAAAACTGTGCTTGGCCTTCCATACGCTCAAACATGACAAGGTGAGATAATGTACTTTAAAATTACTAGATTGTACCACATGTTGTCTGACCATTTTGGAAATCCAAAGTGTTTATAGTTGTTCCGAACAAGTTCCGAACAGCCACACTTGAAGGTGGGGAGAAAAGCCTGTCATCATAGAGAGGGGGGAGACACAATAATCGTTTAAATGTGGGGATAACGGGACAGCTTCATCCCTCAGGCCATAAGACTGTTCTCTCTAAGACTCTTGCACTCTCAAGCTCATCACTATGTTTACAACCTGTTTACATCTCAGCATATATAGGTATTACTACCTGTTTATACCTGTACACATCACAGTATATATATTTATATGAATACCTGTCTACAATCTGTTCTCATTATGTTTGCATTACAGTTTATACATTTACTGTTACTGTTACCAGGCTACCACACTATTATATTTTTTCTTTATATTTTATTTTATATTATAGATATTTTATTCCTGTATTTTAGCTGCTGCACTATTTCATTGCTTAGATTCTAATTAGATTTTGTTCCACTTATGTGATTTTTCTTTACACTTATTTTTTATGTATCTGTAAGAGCACAGATGGAGGGAGCCTGAGATCCACGAATTTCATTACCAGTGACTGCTTCACTGTAATTGTGTACATGATAATGTGAGAACTTGAACAATCCTGGCATGAAGTGGGTGTGATGGGATTGTAGGTTTCAGAAAGTTACAGTAATTGTCAGCCACAGCCCCCCTAATAATAAAAGGTGTGGGGGGAGAGGGTGTCGACGAGCAGTTCTCACTAAGTGTACTGGCAGCTTAGAAGGCCAACTCTACATGCTTCACCATCTTTTCTGTAGTAGACAGTATGTGGAAAGGTAGAGGTTGCAGCTTTAGGTTACTGAAGATGAACTGTTTTATTAAGGTCTAGTTCAAAATATACCAGAGGTGCTGACTCAAGTCCCATAACTTGGTCTTGATGAATCTGATGATTTTAGCTGGCCTGACAAAATTTAAAAAGACTTCCAACTCGATTTTGACTTTAACGCCAATGACTCGTGACTTTACTTGGACTTGTTGGTCTTGACTTTGGACTAGACCTAGGACTAGTGGTTCTTGACTTGAGTTTAGATTTGGAACTTTTTGGTCTTGACTGAAGACTACACCTTGGACTTGTTGGTTTTGACCTCCACCTAAAGAAGCTCTACAAAATGCTACAATTTTAAACCTTTTGGTACATAATAACTCACAAAATGAAGTGTTTTCAACTTATTGTATCAAAGAATCCCTGAATTTCCCCACTATGAGATTTACCTTTGAATCTGAGGACAGGAAAGAAGCAGATGTTTACCCCAGGCAGTAGATGAAAAAAGAAAAGAAAACAAGTCTGGGGGATATTTGGGCAGTTGGCTTGGTCAGCATATTGGGAATTATTCAGTGCTTAAGAGTTGCTCAGGCTTAAGAAATGTTTAACAGGACGGTACAGGTTTTTCAGTGGAGAGCCTCAGTGCCACTGGAGCCATCTGTAGCAGCAGCAAATTGTTGAAGGCTTCTATTTCAGTACAGTATGTCTGAAATGCGTGAAAAGTTTATTCCCTGCACTACTCTCCTTACAGAACACATGTATATCAAGAGACCATCTTGTTTGCTTACTATACCTCATCTAAATAATTACTTAATCTGGAAGTGATTATCTCTCTTTTGCCATTTTGACAATTGTTACACCTGCTAGCAAAGCACAGGTTAAATCACTGTACTTACCCTTTCTCTGTCTTGTGTTTTTGTTCTTTCCTGCCATTCCAAAGGAGGCCGCTACCTGGATAGTACATCATCTGGTTCCTCTTCTCGCTCCCAGAGTCCTTTGTTGTTGAGCCCAGCAGGCTCTCAGAACATGTACAACAACAGTGGGCCCATGCTGCGCTCCCTCAGGTAAGATCAGCCTGTACAGGATTCACATCAACCACGGCACTGCTCTTCTGTTGTTGAGATACTGAGTCGACAAGTTTTAAATAATCCACACCTGGACGCTCTACCCAGCTAAACCAGATGTGGTCACAGAATATAAAGTGCTTCAAACAGCATTTGGAACAATAGAGAGTGGTAAAATGGAAATATTAATTTCAGCGTAGCAGCAATGAAAGCAGATGCAGAAACTTCTAAACTATTACACAAATGTGCTTTAACTTAACTTAATATATGTACTAATAAACTTTCAATCGTGCCAATATAAAATGTTTGGATATTTTTAGTTCTGTATATGTTTTGTATATATATTTGATCTTAAATTCACAAACGTGGCCTCTCTCTCTCCAAAAACATCTTCTGTGCAGACATGGAGTGCAAAGCACAGCGCTGCTCATGTGGCATTTTCCTGAGTTTGGTATTTTGGTGACTCTGGTGACCAGTCCAAATTTTGAAATCTTGTGCCAAAATTGAGCATGTTTTGCACCGTCCACCACCCGCCTGCTCAGAGAAGGTCGACAGTGCAGCACAGATAGTGCACCCCTGACCCATAATCTAGATTTATACATTTTAGATAGATACATTTTTCGGCTTATGTTCATTTTTTACATAAACATTTTTGATAAGGATCCCTAAATTTATTTTTTTAAGAATACTAAATATATCTTTGGTATATCTGCACCGCAATCTCTTCTTACTTACTACCCGACATGTACACCAATAGACTGTGCTTCATGCCATGCGTCTTCATTAACAAAACGAGAGCCCCTTTTCTTTACTTCAAAGACTGGTGTGTTTATTTGTGTTTGTGTTCTCAGTCATCCAGGTGAAGGAGTGATTCAGCTCATTTCAGTGGCGCGGTCCAGCAATTTGGGCATCACCATGGGAGGAGGCTCCAACAGGCCCGACGGCCCCGCGGTCTTCATCCAGGAGGTGCTGTCTGGGGGAGACTGTCACCGGGTAAGAAACGAGGCCGTAAAATCAACCCCAAAACTGCAGATATTGAAGGAGTAGTTCTTTAGCGGTAATTCAGGAATAAAACATGATTTCTTAAAACAAATTTAAAATCAGATTGATGTCTACAGCCTACAATCAATTACAGCTAACAAATTGGTAGCAACAGTATGAATAGTATTGTTATTTGAGGAATGTGACACATTCAGTTCAGTATGCTTACTGTATCCCCTGAGAGCTGACTGGAGGACCACGAAGATACCTGGATAAAACTTGACTGAGATGGATGCAGTGCAGCAGTGAGGGACTACTTGTAGGGACATTAAGTGAACATGATGGAGGAAGGTAGAGGAGAGACAGGGGGATGAAGACGGGAAGTAAAGAGTGCATGTGCAGACCTCTGCATCTTTGGCCTCAGATTAGTGTAAAATACTGCTGAGCCATGCTCAGGTCACAGCCTGCTGATCCTGTTTCTGTTACTAGCTGTTTACAACAGACATACAGTAACAGCCTATCACTTCCACCCACATAATGGTCACAAATATGTATGACCATCCAGACACGCACTTGCTGAATTCTAATATGCCACAGACCTTTACATGTACAGTGACATGATTACAGGACCTCCTGAGCAAGACATAAAACATGTATCCCAAACTGACAGTGTTTATTTTGGCAACTGATTGGATTAACTAACAGTATCTGAAAGTAACGTTATCTGAAAATAACTTATACTGAAAGTTAACTCATAACATTAACTGAGGGTGACGCTAACTGAAAGTGACGTCAGCTGAATGCAATGTCAACTGAAAGTAACATTAACTGATAGTAACGGTAATGCTAACGTTGAGTGGTAGTACACAAAACATGCAAGTAATGCCGGTAGTGGATATTTCAGCTAATCTTGCTATTAGTCTCAGCGTCACAGGGATCTGTTACTACTCCTAAATTGGTATTAATGGGGAATTAAGTTGGGTGAGTGCTGTAGGTTGCCAGCACTCCTTATAAGGTTAATACTATTAGGTTAAGAAGCACAGATGTAGTAGTGTAGAGCTATTTGAGCTTCTCTCTACTAGTCACAACACTACTAAAGACACATTTAGTGATCTGAATAAAACTATTGGCTGTTGCTACAGCAACACAGACAGAGTTTGACAGTTCATTATTCACCTTGGAAACAGCAGTTGACAAAACACCTAGGAAGTTCTAGCTGTGGTGACACAAAACACAATCTCAACTTAAGGTCCACTTATTCACTTGTTCTGGAGCTCTTGACCATATCATATGGTGTTCATTAACAGATTGAGTTTGCTTAGTTGTCATGGAACTGTAGATGTTCAAAATGTCCATGATTCTGAGCCCCTTTAAGACTTCTCAACCATGTGAACTTAGGTTCACATGGTTGAGTGCTACTGGTCGGTAGTCGTTAAGGCAAAGGGTTTTGGACTTTTTGGGGACAGGGACATTGGTGGTCTTCTTGAAACATGTGGGGACTCAGAGCTCTACGGTGTGAGTATTTCACTCTGTTGTGGTGGGCACCAGCCCACATCCTCCTCCTCAAGATCCTCAACACCAGATCAACTGTTGGTCACGGTTTTGCAGGTAAGACAGAAGACAATAGGGATAAGATAAGCATGGTTTGGGTTTGGGTTGTTATTTAGCTATCTCGGGTGCCTTTTGTTGGAACATGTTCAGCTTTTCATAAAGTTGATCGTCAAGCGCTCGTCAATGTCACTTTTCGTGAACCGACCAATCACAGCCTGGATTGGGCGGGACATTGAAAAAAGGTTGACGTGCTACAGCAAACTTTAGAAATGTTGCACTCATTGTTATGCATTAATGGTTCTGAATATTGACAAGTTAGTACTTAGCACTAACAAATTAGAGACTAATCACCAATGTAGACCATTTTTATTTCACAAAGATTTATTGAAGGAACAAAACCTACGAAAATGATAAATGTTGGGTTGTATTTCGTAAACTGCTGTATTGTCCAATTGGAATTAATATTATACTTTTGGTCGGTCTAGACCTGCTCTTTATGACAAAGTGCCCTGAGATAACGTTGTTGTGATATGGCGCTATATAAATAAAACTGAATTGAATTGAATTGGTAGGTTATAGGCCTATAGTATACTATTTTATGAAATTATAATGAATACACTAACATTATGTAATATTATACTAACATGATACTATTTTATTTCATTATACATTTTATTTAATATTATAATATTATACTAATACTCAAATGTATACTAGTTACTCATCCAAGTTGTGGACAGATGTAGATTTAGCCAGTGCCATTGTGCCAATATGTGCTCCTCCTAGCCAGCCTCCTCCTAAGAGTAACACATCCCTCTTGTTCAATTTTACTAAAGTTATTGTTATAAAAATTGTTCAGTAGTATTGTTTACATAAAGTGTGGTGTGGGTGGAGCTGCTGTATTGTGTATCGGTCCCTGGTTCAAAAACTACAAGTCCCAAATTCCACAAGCTGCAATGTGCCAATCACAGTAGAGTTTTCTGTGATGAGTGTTTTCACTCTTTCACTAGATCCTAGGCTCTTCCACTTCCATAGTCCTTCACTGGTTTTCACATCATAAGTACACACAAGGAGAAGGAGCATGCACAAATGCACACACAGTATAAATATGTATGTAATATACTGTGACAAACACTAAATGACAAATGTATGAAATAATACAGGTAGCAATTTGGAAAATTGTAAAATCTCAACTCTCAAAGTAACTAGCAAGAAGTAGCATAGTTCAAGACTGGTCTGCATTCAGCTTACACAACACAAGGCACATACAGTACCCAGTGGTGCCTACAGCTGGTGGAGTAAAATTGTACAATCATCATCTAAAACTATATGCATTCATAATGAATTCTCTCAACAATAAACCAGCAGAGAGTGCAGAGATCCTACAAATATGTATACATATACTGTACATAAATATTATCATGTGTAATTATTCCAAGTAAAAATGTTCTTCAAAAGAGCATTTAGTGTGTTTTCCTGTAATGAGGGAGCTTGCAATCTGTGTTCCAATTCAGGGGTAAAACCTCTAATAATATCAATAGTGCACAGTTAAAGTGCACTATGCCAAAACTATTTTCCTTGTTTCTACAGTATTTTTCTGTTAGCTGTAGTGTCACCTTGACTCCCTGAAGGAAATTACCATAAGGTGTCCTGTCAGCTCATTAAATCCTGTTGAATATTTAGGAATTCATGCTGGATTAAAGAATGGTAAACACTGCTTGAATATTTCTTGGGTTTGTGTTGTTTTGGTGTCAGTGCTGCTCCATTAGAGGAGCCCCAGAGTCCCAGAACAGACACAGTACACCAAGTGTCAAGGTCAGCCATCAAGCTAGGACTCTGCTTAGGGCATCACCCTGCTGCTGCTCCCCCGTCACACACACACACACACACACACACACACACTGCAATTACAATGCAGAGGATTTTGACTTGCATACTAGATATGCACATACTGCAGGAGGAGCAGCAGCACCTGCTGTCCCTATCTTGTGTGAGTGTGGTGTGTATATAGTTTCATTTTTTTTATAGGCTCAGTGATTTCCTGAAATAGCTGGTCACTGTAGTTTTAACAAATGTTACTCAAACAGGAGGAAATAGTACATTTGTTGAAGACTATTTCCAGCTGTAGATTACTTGGTTCTCAAGTGAGTGTTTCCATTAACGGAATAAAGTTCAGAATAAAGTTAGAATAAACTACAGTGTGTGTGTTCATGGTAATGAAGGAACATGTCACCCAGTGCAACGATGTGGCTCACTGATGTGTTTACGACAATGGAGCTCTATGGCACAGAGGACGAAGATATATGAGGCTTTGGATACGCACACACAATAGTTAATTGTAGGAAACATTAATTCTTGGTTTTGTCCTTTTCATGGGATTTGTTGACAAAAAGAAAAACATACAATATCGCCAGACTTATATTCTAATCTCTGGATCATTACACATCGAGTCTTTGTATCCTGAGAGCAGTTGATTATTTGTTTTTCCTAAGACTGGCTCCTAGCCTGGGGCTGAAGGATCTTGCACATGAGTGCACTGGTGGAAGTAAGTAAGGGTTGAGGTGAGAGAGAAAAAAAGTGAATGTTCCATTTATCCTGATGGGAAGTTGCTGGTAAACGTGATGGATGAGTTCTGCACCCTGGCAACAGTGTCTCAGGGAATATGGGGAACACAGTCATTTGTGCTCGACAGAAACAAGGCAACAAGTGCTGGATACTGCAAAAATGAATATCAACATTCTTGACGAGGGTTGACTTACAAAGTTCAGCGATGAGATCTTGGAACACGGTGACATCTATAAGAAGTCTTAGCTGGTCAAGAAACACAAGCAGTCATATGATCAGACAGAATGCAAACAAACCCCCAGGTTATACAATGATCCTATAGACGGGTGCACTGAAACAATCCTACACACCCCTCCTGTTTACACATATCGCTGCCTTTCTTCCTTTTCTCCAGCTTCCTCTGCTTCTCTCTTCCCAATCCCATCCTCCTTGCCTCTCTGTCCACCCACTCACTGTCAACTGTGGGCAATATGACAACGTAGGAAAGGAGAAGAATGAAGGGGAGAGTCAGAGAATGTAGGAATCTGCACTTGTGTTTGTATGCTTGAAGAAAGCTGTTTCTAAGCAGATGTTTCTTGTTGCATATGTCCTGCAAGGTTTTACATCATTTGGATTCAAGATGCCAGTGAGTGCCAGTGAATCACAGAGAGGGCCTCAGGGCTAAGAATATATCCCATGATCCCTGTGGAAAGTTGTTTGAGAACTGGTTTGTACTTTTGGTACAAGATGTACAAAAGGGGTTTATGAGTATTGTGACTTTTTGTGCAAAAGTTGGATTTTGGTAACTAATGTGCTATGGCTGTGAGGGCGCTTGTTCATGCACATAGAGAAGAGAAAAGGAATTGATGTTGATGCTGTCAGGTGGAACAGTGAAGTAGGTCCCTAGAGGGTCCCATAGCCATGATGAACTTATGAGGTGATAATATGTCAAATGTTGTGTTCTTGGCTTCTTCCACTGCCCCCAAGTGGCCAAAAAGCAGTTAATGCAGCTTTAATTCAATAAACTAACTAGCATAAAATGAACCCTTGTAGACATGCATTTATAAGGTTCTGAGTAAAACAACAAATCATTTTAAACTTAGTCATCTGTCAGATTTCCTTTGGTCCATTTGTTTTTCACTGGCCTACAGACTGAAAGTCCCTAATAACAGATAGTGAATGGTACAGGGTAGTAAGACTACATGCAACTATGTTAGCGACAGGGCACAGTAAAGCACAGCTGTATATCCACACTCTGTCATTAAGTCTCTTTAACTCACTCAACACTGTACATTAATGACTCAGCTACTGACACTGACCTCCTTAGCTTCTCAGTCTCCTGCTTATGGAAGCAGGTTGTCCATTGCCTCCAAATCCCAACCCTTAATCCCCTGTGTCATATAGGAAGCAAGCTAGGATTTCATGCACTGTGAGTTTCTGTATGGGATGAGTCATCTGGGGAATTATGCAGCCTTGCATTGAACTGTAGTAGCTATAAGGTGGCAAAACCCCATGGTAAACAGGAAAGATACATTTGTATGTAGATTAGTGAGGAGCTGATCTTTAGCAGCTACAATTACCAGTGGAGATCATCAATGGACTACAGTCTGGGTCACCATGTGATCCTGTCTCACCTTTTGTTCTGCTTATGGTGGGCTGGCAAGGTTCATAAAGCGTTAGCTTTAGAGACAAATCTCATTTTAAACACTATAAGCTGTACAGTAAATGGTAACTTTTCTACATTGGCCTATGCTTCTAAATGTCTATGTTCTAAATCTCAACAGCTATCAGATAGATTGCCATGAAATTTGGTGGTAATTTGGAGGACCATATGGTATTCATGGTCCTAGTGACTCCTAAAGACTATGGTGATTCCCTGACCTTTCCTCTAGCGCCACCAGCAGGTCAAAGTTCTCACTTTTTCTGTGAAATATCTCAACATCTACTTGATGGAATAGCACAAAATGTGGTACAGGCATTTATGCTTCCCAGACAATAAATCAGCTTGTTAGCATAGTTATTGTGATCATGTTAGCATGCTAATGTTAGCATTTAGCATAAAGCGCCGCTCTGCCTAACTACAGCCTCACAGAGCTGCTAGCACGGCTGTAGACTTGTTCGTTAAACATCCATCACAATCACCAGTCTCACAAGGTTTGGGAGTCACTTTAACATCTCAGCACTTCACATTGTTTGCTGATTGTTCTGGCTTCAGAGTTGATCATCAGTGGATGTTCTCCAGACTTTTAGGATAAAGAAGGCAAAGACACACTCTTGTCTACATCAGTGGAGCTGAGGTGGAGCAAGTTCAAACACCTCTCACTGGTAAAGAAAGCTCAGAAATGACTATATTCTGTGAGGAAACTTTAGAAGGCAAAATTCTTCCAGGCAATCCTGACTGGAAACATCACAAACTGGCGATACAGAAGTATCCGCTGCTGTACCACCAGACTGCAGAGCAGCTTCTTTCCTCAGGCTGTGAGACTCATCAACTCCACCTCATCCTCCGCACTCCACCATAAATAATTGACATAGGACTTTCTGTTACACTGGTTTTGCACATTACCATACCACTACCCTTATGTATATAAGTAACCATATATATTGTTTTTATTTTTATTCTATTCTAATTTTAAATATTTGTATGTTCTCTGTGTGTAGCGTGAAGGGGGCTACAACTTTCATGTCATTGTGCAGTCCTGTGTTGTAGAATGACAAATAAATGTACCTTGAAACCTTGATTGTTTTTGTTGTTGCCCATAATTTGCACTAGTGGGAACATGTAGACGTTGAACAGAAGAGGCCTGAGAATGGAGCCTTGGGGAACTCCACGTGTCATTTTTGTACACTCAGATATGTAATTACAGATGGACACAAATCCTATCCTTCAAATATGATTCAAACCAGTTTCGCACTGTGTCAGAAACTCCCACCCAGTTTTCTAATCTGTCTATAATAATTATCTATCTATCTAATAATACCATGACTGAAACTTTTCCACTGTCTGTGTTTAAGTGGATGCCATTCAAAACCTTAGCAAGGTGCTGTGGTGTGGTTGAAATTGTGACTGGAAAACATCAAAACAATTGTTTATGATTTACTTAAAAATCAAAGGTTTGATGTGATTGTGATTATTGTGATTGTTCATTAGTGAGTTGTCTAGATTGTTCTTTTTTAAGTGTGGCTTAATAAATGCAATTTTCAGGTAGGTCTGTGTTGTCAGGTAGGCCTGTGGGTAGAGAAGCCTTCTTTCTTATGCACTCTAGCTTTGCTCATAGAATTGAAGTTGGGAGGGGTTGACTCAATAAGAGTTGTCTTGGTCTAACCAAGTTTCAGTTAAAAACATTAAGGGCCTGTGTCCATAATACCAAAAAAACCCTGTCCAAAAAAGCTATATTACCTATATTATAGGGTATATAGTAGTTATTTTCTGGCAGAAAAGTGCTGGGGAGTGCTGGGATGAAGCGCTTGTGCGTTGAGAGAAAAAAAAGCTGCAACAAAATTGTTGTCATAGAAACTACACAGCTAACAACAAGCTTAAGGTGATAAAAGCACACATATCATGAAGCTCAGGACACACAGACATGGCCAAAACAGGTTTCTCGTCCATTTTCTTGGTTACCAGGGTGAGTAGTCCATGGCACAATTCAGTCAGTAGTCCACTAAGTTAGCAGAAGGCAGTTCAAAGTCGTTTGGGACAAATAGTAGGAAAAATGAGCGAAAAGAACAGCTCAGCAGAGAGCAAGCGTCTACAGACGGTCTTGATGTGTATCGGTCACATCTTGGCCAATACCTGATTCGCTTAATAAGGTCAGTATTGGTGGTGTTACCAATCCAGCAGATCAGATTAGTGCCTACCTAGTTGTATAACCATTTCCACTGGTTTTGGTGTAGTCGTTCTTGTTGTTATGTGACGACACATCTGCTTGACCAGTCATGATCAGCAGCTCTGACAATTACACCTGAAATTACCTGCAACTAGTACTTAGTATCACGTCCTGAGCAGAGCCCAAATTTGGTTTCATTTAGTGGGCGGAGAACAGAGGAAACAAAAGCAGAACCTGTGACAACGGCTATATTGACTACACAAGTTCCTGCAGTGGAAAAGGGCTGATAGTGACTATACTTGGCCAGGTACTAAGATTCTTTACATTGGCCTATACTCTCATACACACCCAGCCCAGTGGACATAAATCAAGAAGATTTAGAAATCCTATTTAACAGAATGAGCCATCAAAGGAAATGGGACACCTGTGTGGGATTATAGCTCTGCATGACAAAAGGCTCTGTCTCCTTGTTGTGCAGGATGGACGTCTGAGGCCTGGGGATCAACTCATTGCCATCAACAAGGAGTCCTTGATAGGTGTGACCCACGAGGAGGCCAAAAGCATGCTGAACAAAGTCAAATTCAGGTGGGTGGTGCCAACACTGCCTGAATCATCCCTCTTTCTTCTGCATATATGTACATCACTGTGTACATGCTTATGTCTTTGTATTTTTATGTATTGTCTCTAGCCAAGACAGTGTGGTGGAGATAGCCTTCATCCCAGGGAAAGGACTTTTTCCAAGTAGCACATCTCTCCACAACGGGGTCCAGCGTGCTGCGGGCAACAACTACAACTCTGGACGCTTAAAAGTCCACATCAGATCACCTGAGGTCAGCTATGCTTTGTTTCAGGGATCAAAAACAATATGTCAAGGTTTTGGAAATTCTGTCAGTGGATTCCCAGATTTTGTAACATTTTATTACTGCATTTTGCATTTAAATGCATTAAGAAATGTTCTGTTTATTTACTGTATTTAAATGATGAATTAATCATTCAATTTTAAAATGGATCTATTCATAACAGGTTTGTTAATCAATTTATGAATTGATTCTGATTACAATGTAAAAGTCAGAATTATTCTAGTGGCAGACTCCAGCCTTCACAGTGAACTCCATTCTGTAATGTGCAGTAGTAGTAGTAGATTAGCAGGTCACTGTCACTTCAAAGTCCTCTGTGACATACTGCAGATCAGACCAAAGCAGTTTCAAAACATTACCTTTGGAAAACCTAACGCTTGGGGCAGTGTTAATATAATCATCTTTTGTGTGTCATCAATTTTACATCCATTGTTTTTATTTGTGTTTTTTTTCTTTACAGATCTGTACAGAGGAGCCAGCCCCAGTGTCCTCACCTTCTCCTGACATCTGCCCACCAGATAGTCATGTTTCAGGTAGAACACCTCACTATACTCTCTCTTTGTTTCTCTTGCATCTATTCCCCTATATATAATCAAAATCGTTCCTCCCCTCTGCTACTGAGACCTTTGCAGGGGTGCAGTGGGTTGTTGATTCACAGTGGGATTGGTAGTACCAAGAACCATTGCATATTACAGGGACTCATTTGATTCATATCAAACAATATAGCTTAATGTAACTTAAGGTAAGGATAAGTCTGGTGTGGCTATATACTATGTTTTTCTTACTGTCAGTGAATCCCATTAGAAGACCCAAACCAACAATATACTGTATGTATCCTACTAACAAATATTGTGTGTGTATCCAAAGTCTGATATATTGTCTTCCTCTGTGCCATTGAGCTCCATTGTTGTCCAAAAACTATTAAAAACACATCAGTGAGTCATGAACACACACACTGTAGTTTATTTTGACTCAACCCCACTTACACCATCCTGCTGCCCCAAATACTCATTAGAGGACCAAATGTGGATTAATCCGCTGCTGAAAATAGTCCCCAACAAATGCACTATTTCTTCCTGTTTGAGTAACGATAAAAGTTTGATAAAAACTACAGTGGCCATCTGTTTTAGGAAATTACTGAGCATTTTTAAAAATTGAAACATTATATTTGAGAGCTGTTTTTAAAGGTTTATGTTATAAGTAGGAACCATTGGGCTTGGGGCTGAGGGACGCACACACGAGGTTGGTAAGTCAGAAAGTATTAAGAGACCGATGAACACATTGTTGGTTTTGATCTTTTCATGGGATTTGATGACAATAAGAGAAATATAGAATTCCAGCTTTATACTCTTAGAAATAGATACACAATGGTGCATGTTCATATAATTACTTTATATATGTTTCAGTGGTTGTTTGTCCTGTGATGATCACTGCTCTTGGTAATGACCCCAACACCCATCTCATTCCCTTCACCATCATTGTCCACCCTTCTCTCTATCATCCTGTTTACTCGTATAACATAGTTTAAAAAAGCAGCTATGCCATAGAATAACCTTTAAAGGTCTATTAAACACCTGCCAAATCAGAGTTGAGATTTTCAGTGATTTGTCCTATAAGTCCCTGAACTCAGTCACAGATAAACCCAGCTGATCTGAGAATGAAAAATGGGGAACATTTGCTCCCTTACAGAGATTGGGGATTAGGTGGAGAGGAGAGGATGGGATTTAATCGAAACCACAGCACAGTAGGGGACCTCAGAGTACACAGGAATGTGAGGGATCATGAAAAAGTCCCATCTTAATAGTGGGTGTAGTTTATTATTGTTCTCCAGATTTCACTGGTGTTTTTGTATTGCACAGGGAATTAAATACAGTATTAACAAGCAAAAAAAGAAATAAAATGTAGTCTTGGAGAAGAAGACAGCTGCTGTTTCAAACACAAATGAAAATCTCTGTACTTCAAGCCTACACAGCTCATGGATGATGATTAGTCAGAATTTAAGGTGATTTCTCTAAATAATTAACATTGAGTTAGTCGCATGAAGGTATGATGTAATTGGTACTGAGATCATTGATCCTTTAAAGCAAATCAGAGCATGTTAAAAAGATCGCACATGGAAACAACATATTTTTGCTGAAGAACCTAAAGACTGAAAACAATATAAAACAGTTTTTATATAAAATTGAAAAATTACAAACAGTCCAGCAGCTCTAATGTTAAGGGTCGGCCGTGGGTCCCAGCTCAAAGCCGCCCCACTGCCTGTCCCAATCCTATTGGCCTGGATTACCCCAGTCAAGGTTATTTCCTAGGTGCTGTGATCACTTAGCTCCCCTCCAGGCTCTTATTAGTTAAGCCAGTTGCTAGCCATGACAGATGTCAGCAGTTTGTGGTGAGGTGAGCAGATACAAATACTGGCTGGATATCATTTTTTCCAAAGACATGTGACATTGATTCATGACAAATCATTTCTGTATGCTTTTGGAATTATGGGAACAAAGGATGAAGCCTTGTTAATTTAATGTAAATTTAAGTAAAGTAATGTTGCAGTGTCTGAGCTGTCCTAAAGCACAGCAGGTGTTTAATCCTGTTAGGGAGATAAACATGTCGATATGTGTAAAACCCTATTTGCATGCAACTATGATCACCTGGGGTCCCAATATATTTTGTAATGATTGCAGAGGTCATCTATGTGAATCTGACATGTCTGTAATTTGTAAAACAAAATCCGTCACAAACAATCTGCCATATTTCAGCAAAAACAGTGGTTTTCACAAGGATGTTTTGTTTTTATCTGTGGCTGTTGTTTCTTTGTGGGTTAAGAATAATGTAAGTAAGTAAACTTTATTTATAAAGCGCCTTTCAAAACACAAGGTGCTGCACAAACACACACACACGCACTGAACGTAGACATACTGTCGTAAAGAGTGGTAGGAGCAGTAGTAGAAGGACCCAAATGCAGACAGTTGAGGAAGTTCAAACACTTCCAAAGATTTATTTTCAAATGCTTACTTCCTGGAACAGGCAGGCAAACAAGAGGATTAGTCCAACTTTGGAAAACTCAAGAGCACAGGAAATATGTCCAACCTAGGACCATGAAAACCAACACGGAGCACACAAGCACATATGACGACGACGACGACAATAAACCGACATGGAACAAAAGACAGGGACCGGTATATATAGGGAGGAGACTAACAGGGGAATCAGGAGCAGGTGTGAAAAGAGGAACAGGTGAAGACACTCAACAGGCAATCAAGACAAGGGGGAGACACGAGGGCAGGAAAACACTAGAAACAAGACAGACCAGACTTCAAAAATAAAACAGGAAACGAGTCCACATCATGACACACGCATTACAACACAAAGTGCTTGCGATAGAAGTGAGTTTTTAACATCTTCTTAAAACTGTCCACTGACTCTGCATTTTTTATTAAGTGCTTTGTTATGATATGGCGCTATATAAATAAAACTGAATTGAATTGAATATTACCAATGGGAGACAGTTCCATAGAGTAGGGGCTACCACTGCAAAAGCTTGATCCCCCTTAGTCTGTAATGTAGTTTTAGGGACACCCAAGAGGCCTAGGTCAGAAGACCTGAGAGATCACTTTGGCAAGGGGACACAATAGTTCGGAAATATAGAGTGGGGCCAGCCCATGTAATGCTTTGTAGGTGGTTAAAAGAATTTTAAAATCAATTTGACAGTCAATTGGTAACCAGTGCAGTGAAGCCAACACTGGTATGATGTGTGCTCTTCATCGTGTCTTAGTTAAAAGTCTAGCTGCCGCATTTTGCACCAACTAGAGCCGAGACAAGGAGGAGCGTCCAGACAGGAGGAGACAAAGGCATGGATAACTGTTTCTAGATCTTGAAAAGGCAGAACAGACTTGATGTTGGCAATGTTTCTCAGTTGAAAGAAACGAGATTGGACAACTTTTTTTACATGTAAATAAAAATTCATGTGTTAGTCAAAGTAAACTCCCAGGTTTTTAGAGGCTTGTTTAACATTTGCTGCTAGAGGACTGATACAGTTCTGAATGTTAGCAGATATGCTCTCAGGGCCAATAATAATGACTTTTTTGTCAGGATTTAGTTGGAGGAAGTTAAATGACATCCAGTCCTTGATAGCTGTTAAGCAGTCCTGCAAGGTAGAGAGCTTGCTAAGGTCATTCGGTTTGAATGAGAAGTACAACTGTGTATCGTCCGCATAGCAATGATAAGAGATACATTTAAAGCCACTAATTAGGACACCAAGGGGAAGCATGTACGGGGAGAAAAGAGTAGGACCAAGGATTGAACCCTGGGGCACACCACATGTCAACTGAGCCGATAAGGAGACATAGTCATCAACTGCCACAGCAAAAGTCCTATCTGACAAATATGAGACAAACCAGTCCAGGGCAGACCCAGTTATGCCCACCCATTTCTGAAGCCTACCCTACCCTTACTAACTACTTTCTCCAAGATTTTAGAGATGAAAGAAAGTTTAGAAATGGGTCTATAGTTATTGGGGAGTAATGGATTAAGGTTTTGCTTTTTTAACAGTGGCTGAATAATGGCGTGTTTAAAATAATCGGGTACACAGCCAGAACAAAGGGAGCTATTCACAATAAAGAGAATGTATGGACCTAAGGAACTGAAAAGGTCTTTAAGAAGAGAGGTTGGAACAATGTCAAGAGGACTGGTTGAGGAGTGCATTTGGGAGACTAAAGTTGTGAGTTCTTCTAGACAGACTGGGCTGAACTGGTAGGGGTACAAGAAGGTTGTATATTACACCTAATGTTAGCGACCGTATTCACAAAGAATGATAAAAACATTTCACAGTCATTATTTGAACAAAACGGTATAGGTGGAGGTGTAGGGTTCACCAGTCTATCAACTGTGCTAAACAAAGCTCTAGGATTTTTCTTATTACAATGAATCAAGTTTGAAAAATATGCAGTTCTTGCCTCTTTCACGTTCATATTAAAAGAAGAAAGCAGTTCCTTCATATAAGTAAAATGAACCAACAACTTAGTGCTTTTCCACCTGCGCTCAACCTTTCTGCACTCTTTTAAGACTACATAAGTTTGCATTCATCCAGGGGGTTGTATTAACAATAAGAGTCTTTATATTTTTGAGACGAGCAACCAGATCTAGGGTTGACATGCAGAGATTGTTAAAGGGCAAACTAAATCATTTGTCTGGACAGGGAAAATCATGTCCTTGCTAAGATCTGCAAAGACAGAGAAAAAGATTTCAGCAGAGTGGCAATTAAGAGTGCGAGAACGGGTGGAGCGCTTGATGGGTTGGGTGTCAGTATTAAAAACAGTATCAAAAATAATACACTTATGGTCAGACACAACTAAGTCATCAATACATAAAACATTGATGTTCAATCCCAGAGTATGGCCATGATTATGTGCTGGCCCTTATACATGTTGTGTTTAGTGTCATGTCGAGTTTAACAACCACAGAGGATAAAAATTCAGTTAAAAAGTCGTTATTTGGGCCAGGAGAGCGGTAAATCAACACTGAGTATAGATGATTAGTTAGTCAGAAGCGCCTCAAAGGTAATGAACTCACCTATGTCTACAGAGCGGCATGTAAACTGTTTGGAAAAAACAGCTGCTAAGCCGCCTCCTCGACCGGACAACCTGGGCACACTGACAAAGTCACAGTTCGTGGGACACAATTCAATTAAGGCCGTGTTGTCTCCACATTTCAACCAGGTCTCAGTTATAAACAAAAAGTCCAGATCATGAGACGAGAAGAAGTCCCTTAGGATAAAAGGCTTGTTACACACTGACCTCGCGTTGATTAGAGCCAACTTGATCAGAGGTTTCGAAGTGTCAGATGGTGCTGCCAGAGGCACTGGCCGTAGGTTATTATGATGTACACCACTGGACTTGATTTTACTGATGGAGTATTGAGTATTCAGTCTAGTCATAGTCCAAAGTGGAATGGTGGAGTTCACAAAAATGGGGGTAGAAGCAACAGTCTTAACATATATAAGATTATGTAGGTTTACTGAGCGGCTGAGTTTAACATCTAAGAGTCTGTTACCCATAGTAACGGGATAGAGCTAACAGGTGGTACTGGATGATGTCATGATTGGAAACAATTACTTATGTTTGCAGAGAGCATGTTAGCCCCTAAACTACTTGGATCTAATGGTAGGCAGGGAGACCCATGCAGAGAAGCAGCTCCAGTCAGACATTACAAAACGGTATATTTGAGTCAAACATAAATTTATTTATCCTGAGGAAAGTCACTGCAGGAAACTCAACTGTGGGGGGTAATTCTAATTAATTAATTAGAAAAAGGTAATTTGGGGTAATTCTAGTCCAGTGTTAATGGGGCATGACTTATATGTATTAGGACTTACTGTATATGGGCTCAAATAAGGGTCAATAATTGACCAAATAATCTCACCTCAGTTGATTTTCAAAGGTCATTCATGACCTTGAAAACAGCAGTTGACAAAACAATCTCACTTCAAGGTCCATTTAGTAGCTGCTCTGGAGCTTTCAAGCATATCATACCACGTCAGCCATGTTTCATCTGTGTTTAAGCCAACATTGATGAGAGCCCTTCAAGTGCTCAGAAAAATCTGGAAATTGTAACATCTTCCATTCCATGACACCTGGCCAGCTCCATCTGCTGAGTGAAAGTTCCAGAACAACTACTAAATAGACTTTGAGGTGAGGTCTGCCAACTGCTGTTTTCAAAGTCAAGAATTAATATATCGAACTAAAATATGTGCACAAAATATATATTACTAACAATCAGGTTACATCAAGACTCTGAGAAAAGAGGACTGCTTTTGTGAGCATCTGAATTCAGATTTAAAGCAAAAAAAAAACTAAAGGTCCCCACATTGTATGTGATACTGAAGTTACACATGTACACAGATGCACCCACATACTTCAGTTACAAATTTTGGCCATGTTTTTACACCCGAAAGCAGGCCCAAAATGTGTCACAAATGTGATGTAATCACTTCATTTTTTTCTCTATCTTTGTGTAGCCTTTAGTATAATTTGTGCACTCATTTTATTTTGTCATTCTCTACAACCACAAACCTTTTGTACACGTTTAGGAACTTGGATTTCTCATGCAGAGTTTTATTCACAGGTTTACAAAGGGTGTTATGCAAGTCACATACAAACTCCAAATCTGATTGGCTCTTATTTGAGCCCACACATATATAAAAAATAAAAAGCACCACAGTAAATGGACTTTTACTTATATAGCGCTTTTCAACCATTGAAACGGTTCCCAAAGCGCTGTAACAGTAATCTAAGCTTTTAACAGTAGTCTAATTCACCCATTCACACACCAATGGGGACACAGCTGCCATGCTGGCCTCCACCAGGGGCAACTTAGGATTCAGTGTCTTGTCCAAGGACACTTCGACATGTGGACAGGAGGAGCCGGGATCAAACCACCAACCCTGGGGTTAATGGACAACCGCACGACCCTCTGTGCCACAGCCGCCCTAGATGATGGCTACTTCATAGAGAAATACCGTATTTGTAGCAGATGGGTTTGACGCTTCTTATTTTGTTTTCTTAATTAAGTGGAAACATAGAAATACACCTAATTCATGTCTTTTTTATACTAGAATGACAACACATTGTATGATGTGGAGTGGTATCTGGGTGGAACCAGGATTTAAAGCACGGATGTTGTCACGGCAGCAGGTCTGTCAATCATCACCACAAGTCAGGGGTGGGGGGTGGTGCAAATCCTTTGGGTGGGACAAGGAGGAGGTGGAGGGTAGTCACTGAAATCAGCTCATACCCCTAGCAACAGGGGGTACACACACACACTCAGAGGAAAGGTTCCTGTTGCCATAGCAAGCAGACACACACATCTGGGACAGACAAACTCATCAAATTAATATTAGGCATTGGCTGTCTGCCCTCCCATCTCTCACTGTTTTCCCTCACTCTCATTTATATAATCATCCACCTTTCCTCCACTCCTCTCTTTTTAATCATCTGCTTTTCATCCTCCCATCCAAACACACTCACACACACTTCCCCTATCACCACAACCACCCTCTACCACCAAATCGACAGAGAATATCTGTCCATCCACTCTGATATTACAGCTTATCCAATGATATTTCTCCTTCTGTTGTTTACTATGTGTACTGTGGCCTCACATACTCTCTCCTCTTGGTTCAATATCTCATACAGATACTGTATTTTCCACATGGGAATGTTTTTCAACTCCTTACTCCTGCTCACTGCGTTTCCCCTTTGTCGTTTTTCTTCATCTTCCTCCTCTTTTCTCCACCCTTCATTTTCTTTTTTCTTTTCTCCTTTCTCTAGGTTCAACCAGCCAGAGATTACCAACAGGGGCCAAACCTAAGATAACATTGGACCCCTACATACGGCTCAAATCAGACAAGTTAGACTTGGTGAGTCCGGTCCTGTGGTCAGAGAAGTTAGTTAAAGCCATGCTGCTAAATATATTTCTCCTGCCGTGTGATGCCAAGCATGCCGTGTGGCTGTGGTGCATTTACTCCGTGCTTTAGGTTTATTTGCACTAAGTGCATGAATCCTCTCTCTGTCTCTGCCAGTATTCACTATTATATTATATTAGTCCTACAATGTATTCATAAATGTAACCATTTTCGTGCTGCCTAAGGTAGGCTGAGGGCAGGTTTCATTAACTGTCAAGTTATCCTTCTACATATTACTGGAGTGATTAGATTTTTTCTGACCAAAATTCTGACATAACAAGACAAAGCCCTCTAGTTTCACAACAGTCATTTGTACTGGTCGACGCCACACGGCTGGGTGATCCCAAAAAATAAGATACATGCATACAAAGGCACCGAATACGATACAGAAATTAACAGAAAAATATCCTACGTTACTGTCGGAATATTTTGATGCTTTTATTTCCTTTCATTTTTATATACCACACACCTCTGGATTAACAGTCCACTTAAAGGGAAACTCCGATATTTTTAAACCTGGGCCCTATTTTTACAAATGTTGGGGTAGAAATAACTAATTCTTACCAAAGGTTTTGGAATTGGTCTAGTAGATCGCCTCCGCCGGCAGCCGTGCATGGCTGCAACATAATCCTTGCGGGCAATTGTGCCTGTGAAAAGTTCGTCCACTAAAAGTGCTTGTTTTTGCCTCTGACAGGCCAGATTGTTATTCGATGTGTCTGATGACATTATGGAAAGGATCCCTACAGAGACAGACCGTTTGTTAAAGAGTGAGATCCTTTTTCTTTAACCAGCAACAGAAAGTCTCACACAAGGAGAAGTCTCCCTTTGAAATCTCGCAAGAGGTTGAGTTGAGTTGTTGCAGGAAGACAAAAGGATGTTACTCTTTATTCTCTTTATGCTACATCGTCTAACACAGATGGGTTTACGTTGAAAACCCGGTGCGTCTCGTACAGACGTGATCATTTTCATACTCATCAGACCAGTCAGCGAGCCCTAATGGGAGACTCTACAATGTGTTTCTACACTCAGGTTTTTAAAGAATCTCCATGAAGCAAATTTACACTGATGTTTCTTCTCATTCTGATGAACTCGCTTACTTTTTCACAGCTGTAGCACTTTTTCACCCCCACCCCCGAGCTCTCTCTTCATCTAATTATTGATCTCTCTCTGCTTGCTCTATCACACTTGCGCTCTTCATTTTTACATTATTTTTTACCCTATCAGCACATTCTCTCCCTGCCCCCCCCGCTTCCCGCCTTCCAGCTTCCCATCTCTCTGCTAATGGTCTCTATTTTCCCCTGCCTCGTTCTCTTGCTCTCTGTCTCTGCCCTCTGTGTAGTTTTGTTACCGTTATTCAGCTTTGATTTTAATTTTGTCCGGATCCCGCTCAGCAGTAGGTTGACCCTAATCTACCAATTCATTAATGGGATTAGAGAGACAGAGAGAGTTTAAATGTTGAATACAGGCACAATTCTCTCTTGATCTGTTGGCTCCTTTGCAAAAGAGAGAGAGTGAGATGGATTATGGATATTTTTAGCTTTGAGAGCTTCTGCAATAGGTAAGAAAACGTAACAAAGGACAGAAGACCGGTGAAAGAAGAATGGAACCGTTTTAAAGGTTGAACAGAGTGCAATACTTTCTCATTAAATGAGAGGGTAGTTGTGGTTTATGCATATTCCTGTACTGCATGTCAACCTTGTTTAAGGTTTAGACAACACATGGCTATGACAGGGATTGACTACTGTGCCAAGCGTAGTACATAGTTCGATGTGGTAAAAATATTTCCCTGTGTCGTCTTTATTTCTGTCTCTGTCTCTCAGGCTTTGTCCTTCCTCGGGTTGGATGTCACAGAGGAGAAGAGGAAGAAGTTGAGACAGAGTCTGACCACAGACCCACAAGGCACTGTGGCCTATGGAGGTGAAGCACACGTAGAGGCACACACACAAACACACACATTTCCAGCTGTGTCAACAGCAAGGTGAAATATCTGTGTTGAAATCCTGTCAAATCCCAGGCTCTGTGTGACGGCTGCACGTCAGCTACTGGTTGTGTCTCGTGTATGGTGTCTTTGTTGCGTAACCATGAGGCAGCTCCGTGTCCGGTTGTAGCTGGGCAGACAGTCAAAGAGCAGCACTTCTATGACTCTGTATTCAGTAACTGTAACTCTCATTTACAGCAGGAGCTGGTTAATGAATGTTATGATATTATATGATATTTGTTATTACTAATACTGATCTATTACTAATTTTATCTACTAATTAAGGGGTCATGAAATAAATCTTCTTATATATGCTTAAATATTCATAGTTTAATAAATGGTGTATTATCATAAACACCTATAAATGTAAGAAACTTGACTTAACTTGCATTTCTAGGGCTGCAATCAGTTAATTGTTTCAGCTCTAGTTTCTTCCATACCTATAGTATCTTTAGGTGTACTGTGTGAAGCATTCTGAAGTTACACAAGACATCAATGAGAACAGCTTATGCCTTACATACACCACATCAAAACTACAAGTAGATAGAATAGAGGTGACACGGGAGTTGATTTTCACTCCTGTCTCCAACCCACTCCCACAAATATACTCCTGTCCCATCCCGATCCCATGTTACGTGGCTGCAACCAACCAGCAACCAGAGCAGACAGGAGAGAATAAACAAAGACAACAGAACGACCAGTATTATGTTTGATATAAAGAAAATAGCCTTCATTCATATTAGAACTGCATAATAAAACAGACTTATTGTCATCATGATTCCTGTCCCGCCCGCTCCCGTTGACTTTTTACCCTGTCCCTTCCCAGTCACGTGATGAATAGTGAAATTCCGCGGGAATCCCCCCAAAAAATGTCAGCCTCTACTGCATAAACGACAAAACAAGCTCCGTATTTCACTGCAGAGAGAGAGACAGGCGATTCATTTAACAATGCAGATAATAGGGCTCTTTATTTTTACATTATTTGTTCAAATTAATTTCAGTGCAGCCCACATAGCCTAATCCTAAACTAGAACTAGTTTTAGAAGTGATGTTCCGTTCTGCCTCACTTGAGTGACAAGCTAACATTACATTTAATAAAGTCAGCACACAGCCTTCCTTCGATCCACACTTTTTCCATCTATGCTGTCAAATCCAAAATCCTTCCACACATGACTGACCGCTGCAGTACAAGGCACAGCCTATTGAGCTTCTGCCCTGTGAACAGGTCATTACAGATCTAATATTTCATATTTTGGTCATTATTTTTCCCCACTTTTATACAATAGTTCAAATTTCAAATAATAAGGGACTGCCCCAGCTGACAAGCAAGCAACAGCACTAACAGTAAAACATGTGTAGACAACATTTTTAATATACTGTATACTGGTAACATTGCACATTTCATTTTCTGAGCTCCAGAACAGAATCACCTTCCCGCCTCCTGCACCAAACTGTTTACCAGCTCAGTCTAGTTTGTAATTGTAATGTTTCTTATTTCTCTCATTTGTCAAATGGAGTGTACAGGTTTCTCCTGTAATATTCTTGTA
Organism: Maccullochella peelii; assembly: GCA_002120245.1. NCBI lineage: Eukaryota > Metazoa > Chordata > Actinopteri > Centrarchiformes > Percichthyidae > Maccullochella > Maccullochella peelii. The sequence continues at coordinate 3,481 of LKNJ01004793.1, read as the reverse complement.
GAGGAGTGTTTCCCGTTTTTCTCCCTGTAAACACTCCCAAACTGATTTCAAACCCAGTGTCTGAACAAGGAAATAAAGCGAAGAAACATTTAGGAGCAATTAACAGCAACTGATGACATTTCTAAGCATGTTTGCCCTCAAGCCTTTCTAACCAGGCTAACATTGTGAAACGGCCACAGTTTGTTAGGTTTAGGAAAAGATCATGGTTTAGGTTAAAATAATGTTTGACCCACTCAACCACCCCGACCTCCTTGTTACACGGACTTTGTCGCTCTTTGTACTACATCACCTGACTTCCTAAAGTCTTGAAGGCAAACTTCTCTCATGTGCCATTTCTAAAGCCCGATGACCACTAACATAATGAGCGCCTCTTTAGTTACAGATTCACAGGTTTTGTTTTCTTTTGTTTAAATGTAAAATGATTTCATACGAACTCATAATTTAACACTTTGCTTTGAAAAAAAAGTCCAGAGAAGCATTCAAAGAGAAGAGAACTTAAAGTTTTTTTTAAATTAATTTATATTTTTATTATTTATATTATTTATTTATAAATTAACATTTATACTATTATTAATGTATGTCTGATGTATCATTAGTGTTCTGGTAGCCATGGCAACCCTGGCCTTTCTGTCATCAGTAGCAAACATTTTCTATCTGTGCTCGTTTGTCGACTCTCAGACTTCGTGGAGGCCACCCGGAACACCTTTCAGGAGAACCTGGAGGAGCTGGGTTTAGGGGCGGGCCCCTTCATGTTTTCCTATCACGAAGCTGCTAGTTTGATGGACACGTCGGCCTTCCACTCCCCCGTGAGCAGTCCTCACAGCCTCTCACATGCCAGCACTCTTACACAGATGAAACCCAAAAGATAACTAACATAACTGTCTTTTACGTGTGTGTGTGTGTGTGTGTGTGTGTGTGTGTAGACATATGAATCAGAATGCAGCTACAGCAGTGAGGAGATGGAGCAGTTTCAGACAGAGGTGAAGCAGCTGCAAACCCAGCTGAAGCAGCTCAAGGTGAACACACACACACACACACTCACACTAAAGTGTGGGTGGATGGATAAAGCTTATGTGACCTGCAAACAGCCACAATTATATCAAACTATTGTCATTTACTCAACTATTATAAATATTCTCTTGGGGCATCTTAGCATTTAACTGAGAAAAAGACACATTCAACTTCTGAGCCAGCAGGATGCCGAGACTGACTCTAGTCTTGTGCCCAACCGGCACACAGTTTTTCAAAATTAGCTGTGTGTTTGAACATTAAACATTGTAATCCTTCAGATTTCAGTCCTAGTTAATTCCACTACTCCCTGCAATATTTAATCCTTCACTGAAAATGTCATAGACCAGTTTTTAATGAACAGTAGCAGTCGTCGCTAATCTGAGTGACAAATACATTGCACTTCCTGCGGCTGCTTCAGAATAAAAGCCAACCCCGGGCTTCAGCAGCTGAAGGCTTAACAGACGCGGTAGGAGAGCAATCAGTGCAGACCAACGGGCGAATTCACAAAGAATGGATTGTGGTCGCTGTCGCAGTCTTGCAGCTGAGTGCAATCTGCCCTTGTTTTGCGTGTGATTGCAATTATCCATGTGGTGAAGTAGGCTATAAATGGTGGCATTGCGCCAAGAACAATTTTCAGACCACGAGCTATGATCAAAAAGTGGTATTCTGGGCGCGACAGCCCTTATAAATGCACTTCAGTTACCACCAACTCTCTGAAGACGCTAATCATTTTCACTGTGCATGTGGCTGTTAGCGCTGCTGTTTGTAAATTTTACTTTTTTGCAATCAAGCTCATTTGCATAGAAAGGGGCCAATTTTGCGCCAAATGTCTGCATATTCTACCTAATTTAAATACGTGCAACCAGCACCAGAGCACTGAGACGCTATTCGCTTGGCAGCGCAGTTCAGGGTGCATTTCACCCTTGTGTGCTTTGAGAATCACACGCTTTCTTTTTGTCTTATTTGTGCAGGTTTAGTGGCTGCAAAAGCTGCGCAGTCCCTTTGTGAATTTGCCTCCAAGACTTCTATCAATTAGTTGACATCACAAACAGTAACACTTAACTACATGCATGCATCTTGTGTATCCCTTGTGTGTGGGTACACTATTGGAATTGAAAGTTGGACTGCCACTAACAATGAAAACTATGCAGTGAAGTAATTACAGAATGCCAATGCAGTGTTGTTCATAAATAGTATCAAAAATTGAGTTTTAGAAAATGAAAATATTAAGGATTAGAACTTTAAAGTGTTTGTCTGTCAAAGAAGCCAAAGAGACTCTGGGAGAACTGCACAAGGTGGCACATGTCTATGGTAACCAGATGAAATGAAATGTTTTCTCTGTTATGTGGTGTGGTTTAACCCAGCCACAGAAGGCTCAGACCCACTGACCTGATAATCACAGCTGTATAAACCTCCTGGGCTTCATCTGCTGCCTCTCTTGGCAGGCGATGCTGAAGGACATGGAGCACAGCAAGAAAACCCTGGAGGAGGAGCTGCAGAAGACCTCCGAGGTGAGAGGCGAGCTGAGGCAGTGTGTGGAGACATACTGAGCCACAGAGCAGCCGGCGATATTTTACATCCGTTTAGATGTTGAAACCAGTTAAATGCCAGTGAGATTTATTTACAAATGTAAAATGAAAGAGTCAGCTGTAAATTCGGTTGAATCCAACACGTGAATACATTTAGCACGGCACATTCTGTTGTCCTTCCCAGAAAGCATGTTTGACTGTGGAGGAGAACACCCGTCTGAAGAGTCGTCTGCAGGCAGCCGAGGCCGAGGCGGGGCAGCGGCAGGCTAGCAGCGCGGAGCAGGACTACGAGGAGGTCATCCAGCTGCTGGAGGCTGAGATCAGAGACCTGAAGAACCAGCTGGCCAGCAAGAGGCAAGCACGAGGAATGGAGGCCACCAAGGTGAGTCTCAAGCAGGTATTGAACTATTCCTTTTTTTACCTTATTTTCTACTTGTACTCTACTACATTTCAGAAGGAAGTATTGTACTTTGTACTCCACAACATTTCTTTGTTTGCTTTGGTTATTTGGGTTTGACATACAAAACATGTGGTCAACAGATAAAAACCCTACTCAACAATATATCAAAAAGTTGAAATTAACTCTGCATTGACCAGCTGCACCATTCAAATACTGATTACATATTAGTGCATCAATAATAATTCTATAATATATATAATGACACTCTGAATAAGTGCATTTTGCATACTATTACTTTTGATACTTCAAGTACATTTTGCTGATAATACTTCTGTACTTTTACTTAAGTGAAATGACACAGGACTTTTCACCCTGTGGTATTAGTACTTTTAGTCAGGTAACAGATTTCTTCCACTGCTGGACACGTGGTCTAGTGAACACACACTGTAACAAAAATCCACCTAGTTTAACTTAAAAACTGAAGTTCAATTGCTGCCTTAAAGTTTCAAGTAAAATCAAATTGAATTTACTAATTGTTTTA
>LKNJ01004792.1:7254-28543 GCA_002120245.1 Maccullochella peelii | reverse complement strand
GGCTCTGGGTGGGCGGTCATTTGCCTCGACCAGCTGGGTTGAGAGAGACGGGACGGAGAGAGAGAGAGAGAGAGAGCGCGAGAGAGCATGAGGAAAGTGAACATGCACTTGCACAGCGCAGTTCAGTTCTACATACATACGTACGTAAAGTAGCAGTAAACATATGAACATTTACACATTTACATGAAGAGTGTAGTAGTTAAACAGTACACAAAATACACTAACAATGAAGTGGTTCATGTGATTTTGGAAAGATTATGTACATGTGTCTTGAACTAGCGAAGCCACAAATAGCACAGACCAAACTTTTGCATACAGAATTGAAATATGCCATAAATTTGTACTGCCACTTCCTGTGTGCTCAGCAAAATGCGTCACAAAGCTAAAGTTTGGTTTCACGCTAAATTCTTCTACCTGTTCCTTACACTTATAATAGTAATCGTCATTTATAAAGGGTTGCCCTCTACATTAATTCATCTTCATAAAGAGTCATTGAAATAGCGCCTGGCTCTCTCCATTTCCCTGGTAGCTGGCCAGCTCCCAGCCTGCAGAGGGATCTCCTGGGGAGATACAAGAATACTACAGTAGGGGAAAATATTGTCCTAAATATTAAATGAGGCACAAATGGTAGTAAAACATATGGCAGGCCAGGGCTGAACCTATGAATCAGTGTTTCCATTTTAAACTCTAATTTTGGCCATCTGTCTACTGCTGCTGTAAAGTGCTGTAGGTTTCATTAGTTTGTTTCCCTCTGCTTTCTGGCCTAAAGGCAGGTGGGAATTGAAGAATTGAAAGACTTAAGAAATTTAGAAAACATGAGCTTATGGTACAAACAGCCCAGGTACACATTGTGTGCATGACATCTGTTACACAGCCACTGTGTGTCCTGTCCTGCATGACCATAGAGGTCGCAGAGTGTAATTACCAAATCAGTAGCGCTTGTCAAAATGACCAAATAAATATTATGCCAATCATATCATGATCGTTTTACACACATGGTCAATTGGTCCATCACTTTAGTCCACAGCAAGATATCTCAAAAACCACTAGCCAGACTGCTGTAGAATTTGGTATGTAGATATTCATGATCCGTAGTGGATGCTATAAATACTTATTTTTATGTTTATTCTTTGTCTTGTTATTACTATTATTATTAAGTGGACCAGCTCTTATGAGAGCAAGGGGATTTTTTAATCAGTGGAGATGATACCGTCTTTGCTGTCTACCTACTGCTGCACAAAGATTATGATTCCGTTATTTCAGTACAGCTGTCTATTTCTGAATCCTACAACAAATAAGTGTGGTCACATGACTTGGCCTCTCAAGTAAGAATCTAATCATGATTGTGATGGCTTTAGACTTGACAATATCAAGACTTACAGCTCGGTTTTTACTTTAACACCAATGACTTGTGACTTCACTTGGACTTAAGACTTTAGACTTAGAATTACTTTAATCTTCCAAAACCCAAAGATAAAAAAAGACATTGTAAAAAAGTGGATATCAATTCGACAGCAGCCAGTTACATTGTGCGAGCAGGAGGGAAAGTTGTGTTTGTCAAATAGACCAGCAGGCAACAGATGATACCTTAGATTACAAATTCATATGTAAAGACCCTGCTGTGCTCAACAAAAAAACAGACAACATGCAAAACGTTCAGCTTAGAGATTACAAATGTTTGTAATTGTCACAGGAATACACATCGTGCTTTAAAATGTTTAAGAATTTCTATGCTCACTATGACAATGCTAACATGCTAATGTTTAGCAGGTATAATGTTTACCATGCTCACCATCTCAAGATAAGTGTCAGCATGCTAACATTTTCTAATTACTAAACACAAAGTACAGCTGTATTGGAACAGAAATGTTGACCTGATGATGAAATCACCAAGGTTATTATAATTCATCCTGAGTGGACATGAATGTCTGGTCGCTGCCATCAGTGTGTGAAGAGAGGCAAATTGTAAAGCATTCTATAAATGCAGCCATTTACATTTTTACCATTTCAAAACCACAACATGGTGGTGCTACAGAGAAAAAGTCAGGGGGCCATCAGAGTCTGTAGGATTCATCCTCTGGGCACCATGAATGTATGAATTTCTCAACATTTCATGGAAATTCATCCAATTTTTCAGCCTAGACCAAAGTGGTGGGCCAAACAACCGACATTGCCATCCCTGGAGCTGCACAGCTAGCATGGCAAAAAATGACCTTAAATTTTATGAAAGGTGCACAATGACTTAAAACTTGGACTTGACTTTGGGACTTCACCTGTGATTTCATAGTTAAGACTTGCAAAATAACTGACCCACCTCAGTGACATACATTTGAATTCAGAGGCAACACACATTTATGAGTTGAGGTAATGTGTTCTGAGCTCAGGAATGACAGGGCACTTTAATTAATTAACCTCAGCCTCTTTCCTCTTATCTTCGAATAATATTTTTGAGGATTTTTTTTTTTTTTTACAGTTTTCAGTCAGCATTGTTGAGGCTGCTTAATCACCACACATTGTTAGTAATCCAAAATACATGACATGATCACTTGTGGATTTAAGCGCATCTTAACAAGTACAACTCAAATGTTTTCAGTGCGGCACAGTTTTATGACATTAATTCAGAAAACAGGCAATAAAATCCCTCAATGTAAACTTTCAAAAGAGTTTTTGAGGATGCCGTTTCTGGACGTGGTGAAACCTTCAGTGTAGCAGTCAAACTGCTCAGACAAATGGCTCCTGTGCCTGTCCTTGAAAACAGCCCACTCTGCGTAGCACTCCTCCGCTTTGAGCCTGCGAGCCTCCCTCCTCCTCTCCGTCTGATCCTGGTACTTGTCAAACCAGGGTTTAAACTTCAGTTTCTCCTGCAGCCGCAGCAGAGACACAGTGGATTTTGGTGTTGCTGGTTTTTCATAGGAAAAGATAATATGATTAGCATAGAAAAAAGGTGGAGGATTAAATAAGTAGAAAATTACTATTTGAAACAAACAGATACAAATGAGATATATACTTTCAGACTTGAGGCTTGCTTTCTCAGTGAAGGCAGTGTGGGTGGAGCCATTTGGGTGGAGCTCCTCTTTGTAAATCTCACTGTCTGTTCTCTGCTCTCCAACCCAGTTGTTGGACAGAGTTTCTCTTTTACTCTGCTCTTGGCCCTTCAGCTCAGAGGTTAGGCATTTAAAGCGGGCTTTGTCTTCCACTCTTCGCAGACGGCAAAGCTCAGCTTCCTCGCACCTCCTCTGCTGCTCCTTTTTCAGATCACTCAGAGTAAATCTGGGCCTTGTGATTGGCTCCTCCTCCACCATCATCACTTTCTTCCACTGAAGCCTCTCTTTCTTCAGTTGGTCTTGTTTTTGTTTTTCCAGGGTCTTTTGCTCATTTGCCCTGCTCTCCTCCTCCTCCCTCTGTTTGGCCTCCTGCCTCCTTCTCTCCTCTTCAATTCTCTCTTCCTGCCTGTTTAATCTTCCAGTTTCTTTGTCTCTTTCCTCTTTTTCTCTCCTGCACCTCTGAAGCACTTCCAGAGCAGCTCTTGCTCTGCGCTCCATCTCCATTTCCTTCAACTCTCTAAGCATCTCTCTTCTGAGCTCGTTCCTTCTCTCCTCTGGGGTCAGTTTCCTGATACTCTTAACAATCTCCATTTCATGCTGGAGTTGACTTTGTTGTCTTGACATCATGTTTTCTTTTCTCTGTGTTTATCTCATGCAGGTTGGTTTGCTTTGAGTCTGTCTCTTGTGGGTTAACTAATGGCACCAGATAGGAGAACTCTAGAAGCAGAAGAGTGAGTTATTCCATAATTTCACCACACTTATGCTTCTAGAATGATCAGTGTGTCAGTGTAGAACTCTGATGTAAATGATGTAATATGCAATTGTGTAATATGATTCAACCACATGTAAAAGCACTCCATTGATTTAGTATCGCAATTCAATAAAGTTGGGGGACCAAAATTCAAGCAGAAGAGGCAAAGATATCCTGACTTTTAGTAGTCTAGTACTAGTTAAGCTCCAAAAACACTGGATCCTATTACAGTCCACCACGCCATTAGCTTGTAACACAGACGTTCTGTAAAAAATTTGCAGTCTTCAAGTCAGTGTCAGTGTTATTTTCTCAGACTAGTCAAAGCTCTTCCAGAGCCACAGAAAACACACAACTTTTCACAGGCTGAGTTGTACTCATGATAACTTGTAAATGGATTTTGACATGTAAAATTGGTGGCGTACAACTTTTTGTGACTTTCAGTTGTCCTTAAAAATTCAATAAATGTACTGTTTTTAGCCACACTAGCTGCAGGGCTGTAATGGTGGAATGGTAATGTTGGTTGATTGGTCAGTCGCATCACCATTTTGGTTCAGACTGAAATACTTTTAACATTTATTCAATAGATGCCAATTTCATTACCATTAAATTCTGTACAGACATTCGCAGTCCCAAGAAGATGTATCCTAAATGACTTTGGTGATCCCCTGACTTTTCATTTAGTCCCACCAGCAGGTTGACATTACTGATTCACACTGAAATGTCTCAAAAAGTATTGGATGGATTGCCACAAAGTTGGTAAAGACATTTATGCTCCTCTCAGGATTAATTGTAATCACTTTGGGGATTCCTGACTGTTCTTGCAGTCAAATTTCCATTTGTGTAATACTTTGGTTTATCACCAAATACCTGCAAAAGTAACATTAAAAAGGTACTGTATGTATTAATGATAATGTATTAATCACTTTATATTGCCTGTGTGAATGGACTGTAATGCAACTTAAAAAATAAGATCTTTCCCGTCTTTCTCGGTTGCCTATAGGAGCCCATGGACTGATTTCTACGTAGAGGACTCAGGACGGATTTTCCCGCAAAATCCAACGGATGTGATGTTATGCGCGCTCCCGAGTGCCTTGCATTTCTTTAGCTACAGGTCAGAGTTCAGCTCCCCAACAGCCACAATAAAAACAAAAGAAGAAGAAGACGAAGCTCCTCACAGTAGCTAACGTTAGCTTAGAAATGGAGAAATGGAGTCTGCTAACGTCAACAAAGGGACCATGTAAGCTAACAGTACTGTTAAGCATGTGAAATATATTGTGATTTTAGCTGGGCTATGTCAGCTAACGTTAGATTATTTGCTAACGCGGCGTGGATGTATAAGACCTTTTAATACATCCATGTAACTGGGATGAACTGCTAGCTAGCTAACATAGCAAAATACTGTCTCATGTTGATAACGTCAGCTAATTCATCCAGACTCCCTTAGCTTGCTTGCTTGCTTGCTAATGTTATCTCTATCAAAATAACATCCTATCTGATCTATCACAAGGAGCCACTGTGTTTGATTATGATTCATAGAGAGGTCATGCCTACAAATCATGCCCTGTAATGTCAAGATGCATTTCTCTCTCTTTTATCATTATTTAAAACAATAGCAACTTCCCAGCAACATGCATTATTTCTTTCCTTTTTCACTTTCTTCCTCTTCTGTTGCCGTACTGCAGTGGCTGTTTCACAGCAGGTGGATCAGGGAAACAAAACTAATTAAAAGAACAGGCAACGGCACAGACACAGCACTTTGTGCACCATTTTGGGTGTTTCAAGTCACCAAAGCTACTAAGCCTCATACAATCAGGAAAGAGCTTTCGTCGCTGGCTTTGAGAAAATGGTGTGAAAGGAAGAAAGCTTCAGGAATGATAGCTAGTGTTCCACTTTCAGATACAAATGGAGAGGCGACAGAGTTAAGAGACAAAAGAAAAAAGTCCAGAATAACAGTGCGTTTCTATTCCCATTCTATGATGGCATGTATGTGTCAAAACATGCACAATCACACCCTTCTGTGATGCACCTTGAGTGCGATGAAATTGTTCATAACTTGCAAAATTGACAGACCGGACAAAGAGGGCAGCTATCAGAAGATTGCATAAATAACTTCATAACTGCAGAGCTTTCAGTGGACAAGTTATGTGGGTTTATGTGGTGACAGAGCAGCTGTGATAATGAGAAGCAGAGTGGGTTTATCCCACTGGTGATGGAGATTCCTCTGTCAGCATTTTTACCGCTTGTTTTCTCCACTGAGGCTGCTGCCAGTGAAAGCTACATCCTCACTTAAAAGGTATAATATTTAACATTTCTGCATTAAAATGTCTAAAAACTAGACTAGACCTATGTTATACATTTTGTTGTGTTCTTACATTATCTCAAATGTTTCCAACAATGTTCAAACCCAGAGAAATCTGTAATTTTATTCAAGGTAAAGGTGCGTTTCATTTGGTCGCCTGTCAATGGCATCATATGCCTTTAAACCCTCTAGTTGCTATAACTTTCGGGGAAACACCAGATGATAGGTTAGAGAGTGACGGAGGAAGGAAGACAATGTCACAGAATTATACTCAGTAACAGCAATATAGTATTTTTTTCTGCCACACAGCATCATTTTTTCATTAATTGCATGCCGTTTTGCAACACAGTAATCCAGTAGAGACCTAATTTATTGATATTTCAATATCAATCTAACTTATTACAATGTACTTGATCGTAATAAGCCAGCCACCAAGCTAATGCGGGCAGTAATATTACGCAAACGTTCAACACACTCAAGTTATTTTTATTTATTTTTATGATTGCTTTGACCACAGATAACCCCACGATTGAATTCTCCACATAACGTTAGCTACAGTAGCTGTATGGGTAGGCGACTCATCTAATGGTAAGTTAGCAAGTTAACGTTTTATGTTACGTTTTTATTTTATGGTAATGAATAACGTGAATAACACTTTAACACATTTCCTCGTCCTTATAAATAACACAATTTCTGCCTGAGTCACGTCAGTCGTTTCATTCGGCAATGGTGGTTTTTTAACAATGAAAACAACATTGTCCATGATCCCACGCTACTTCATGACATCATCAAACTACATCTTTTGTGTTTTGATTGAGAGACCTCTAGTGGCAGAAATGACATACTGTGTGTTTAAATGACATGTTGCAGCCAGCAACTGACCTTGCTGCATTTACATTTACAGTTAACCATAATAATGGTGGCAGATTTACTGCTTGAAATTTGTTGTAATATTTTGAAACAATGGGTCCATAATTTCAGATAGAAGAACTGCTTACTGACTGAAATGACAAATGCAGCTAACAGGTTTTTATTAGCTGTAGCTAACTAACATTAACTGAGTTTGTTAAAAACCCTGTCACCAGCTGACTCCAGACGATTGGTATGAAAACAAGAAAATTGAATCGGTTTCCACACAGTTTTCTAACTTACTAACCTGTGACCCCACATACATTTATTTAGCTAATGATATGCTAAGTCTAAGCCGAAGCATCGCTAGCTTACAACTGTGTTAGTGGCTTATGTTACACAGTTTAATACATTCCTGATACTTTTGGTTTTGTATTTGTGGTTTTGCAATAAAAAAAAAGGCACAAACTTCCAAACTATTTAGATATTAACTATCTCCCAATGTACACCACTTCAGCATATTTAGAAATCCAAAGCTTGACAGTTATGGTTGCCTAGTTAGAGTTGCTAAGCTATGATTTGCTGTTTGAAAGCACGCAAACAGTCAATTAAGATGATCAACATGATCAAAGCAGGGGCATTTAATGTCAGCATTTTATAGAAATATGCATGGGAATGGGCTGGGAAGTCTTCCACCTGTTGCTGTACTTTGACGGCAAATGGCTGTCCTGGGGCAAGGTGCTGTCTCGCTTGTTTGGCCTCTGAGAAGAGCTTTTTGCTGCACACCTCTCTGACGCCTGTATTCATCTGAATGAAAGCAAGCAAGGCTCCTCCTCATCCATCCTGTCTGAACAAAGATAAGGCTACAGTTCTCACAGGAGTGGACACACATGAGTGTGTGGTGTTTTTTAATTGTCTAACCCTGTTGCTGAAGGTATGAGAGATGCCATGTGTACTCTGCTGTCAAAAGCACATCTATTTTTAAATTCAGACTTGATGTAGTTTTCACCAGGTTCTACAGTTTATTACACAGACTTTTCTTTAAACGATTCACAGATGAGGGAGAATGGGACTGGGTATAAAAGCCTTTTGATATGGAAACGTACGATAACTGGGAGATCTTTTATTTTTTGCTTTATTTCTTTTTTCTGTCTGTTAAGCATGTTGTAAGCCGTTTAAAAAGGAGGAAGAAAAGGAGGAAGACCAGAAGTAAAGTGACAAGGAAAGGCAGAAGAAAAACAGCAAAAAACATATTGGCTGAATTAATATCTCGACTGTTTTTATTCTATGTAGTATGGTGATTTGACATTTTGTTTCCAAGTCTTTCCATCCCCATAAAGTGCATTTTTTTGCAGCTTAAAAGGCTCTTAATCATAATTTTAAACTTTTCATCTCTGTTTGGTCTGTACTTGAACATATTCATAAAAAGTGAACTGAGTTATTGCAGCAAATTTTAAAGTATTTCCTTTTATCTGCCTCAGCCTTGATCCACTATATTCAACAATGTCAACATCAGATATTCTCAGGCAGCATTTTTGCTCTCTCTCTCTATCCTTCTGTAGCCCTTTCTCCAAAAAACACGGCAAAACAAATTGTCACGATATACGCAAATTGTCATTTGCTAGGCACTTATGTTACATATCATGCACCTGCAAGCCTTGTGGCACTTGTGTCAGGTGGAATGTGGAATTGAGTGTTGAGGCACTTATTCATAAAGGCTCATCCTATCTACTGTGGCTTGGATGGTACCTAATTTGTGCATTGCTTTGGACAAAAGGGTCTGCCAAGTGAATAGATGTGAATATAAATGTAAACAAACCCCAAAACTACTGTCAAGCATGTAAGCCTAACTGCTAGATTTTCAACTATTGTTTTTTTTTTCTTTCATTTCTCTAGTACTGCATCACTGAGCACCTGTGCGTCCATATGAAAGATCCGTTAATGACAATTAATTGTCAAGCTGCATTATTAAGTTACGTTTTACTATCATTCATTTTTATTGATTACACTTAGCCAGGGATATTTTCTGTTAAAAAATTATATATAAAACAAATTTGTAATCTTTGAATTAAACTGAAGTGGTAATTATGTAAAGTGAATCATTTTTACAGGTCTTCATGCAATGTCTTTCGTACAGTAGTGATCTTGGGTTCTCAGTTTCAAAATTTTAGTAGTATTAAATAGTATCTTTGAGGGGCAATAGCAGGCAACACATCAGCCGCTGTCTAAGATCATAAGTGCAGATAGTTTGAAAAAAAAAAAATACAATAACAGCAGTGACAATGCAGGAACACACATTCACTGACACATAGACATACTTACGTCCATAAGAATGCTGCACCGGTGCATGCTCGGAAGCTTTTCCACACACCTACTCCCAGGATGCTACAGTATCTTAACTGCATTGTCTGTGATTTTTTTTCCATCGTTATCTTTCTTGCTTTGCCACAGTTGTTCACAACAACTAACTCTACATGAAGGTCACCAGGACTTTTAAAGGGATGGGTTGACCATATGAAGCATTCTGGGGGCGTTTCATGAGTCTGTACGTGCATGAGCAGATGGATGTAGAACAGGTGAGATTTATCACTGCTCATAACATAAAAAGGCGAGAGTATGCATGTTTGATGAATATCAACTTTCCTTGTTCATCCAGACAGTTCCTATGCATACATTTAGAACACGTTCCACGCAGGCTTTGATAAACGAGGCCCTCGGACTTGACTAAGGCAGTCTTGACAACAGCCCAACACAGCTTGTGTATACTTGGACTCGGCAAAATATGGACAAAATAATCCAGATATTTATTTCCCTGCAATCTGCGCATCTCCCAAACTTAACCTGAGGAGTATCACTCGTCCCAAGTGTTTCGAAAACTGCAAAGTTTCTAAACACAAACTAATGTTTCTGATCCCTGACAGAACACATGAGACACTTTAATCTTTGTTATTAGCCCCTTCATCTGAACAAGCTTTACATGCACATAGCTGCTCTAAAAGACTCAACAGATGAGGGGAAAAAGGTTAGAGGATTGGGATTTGAAGCAGTATAACCATGTGCTCCTAACAGATGCTTTTTTTCAAAAATGTATAAAAATCCACTAGGGGGCAATGTTGGTCTATGAAACCACAGGTCCGCCAAGCAGGGAGAGGACAGTACCCGTCACTGAGTTTTTCTTAGCCATGTGGGTCACAGGAGCTCTGCTTTTTAAAGAGTGATGGGTATGGGAGGAAAGAATAACAGAAATAAAAATTCATGCAAAGCAATCAGAATGCAAAAAAGTTGTTCTGCAAATCAGTGGAATGAAGGAGGATTTAATGGAAAGGGAAGGCCTGAGCCAGGGAGCTATTACGATTCCAAGATGCTCTGAAATAATTACACATTCAGTACAAGAGCTGTTAATTGTGCACAGTCACAATTCTCTGCTGATCATCACTGTCACCTTTGGGTGTCAATGGAATAGCATACTGTACAATTCAGATGATAAAAAGCTAACTTAGCATCAGAAATGACAATCTGGTGCTGCTTTATGATCTCAGAATGGGATTGGACAATGTAATGGAATAAAAAGAGTGTCATGCCTGCCAAATTATTTAAGGACTGAGCTGATGTCAATGGATGTTATTTGACAATATGTCATTCTACCTCAGATAACAGGACAGTTTGGAATAGTTGCTTTGATAGGCTATGGTTCTGTTTTTTTTTTAGGTTTGGCCCTTAACTACATCACTTTTCATACCTACAGCATACCCTATCAATTGAGTCTGCCTCTTGATGCGTCACACAATTTTAAACTCGAGAACAAGTGAGTAAATAGTCCTTGAGTTGAGATCTTCTTAACTGCTGTTTCCACGGTCGAGAATGAAATGAATCAAACTTTAGGGCAGGTTCTCAAAATCATGGAAATTTGTTAAATCTACAGATCTACCACTGCTGACAAGGACCATGTAAAACAACTGAAAGCTCCAGAACAAGCAAGTAAGTGGACCCTGAGATTGTCTGTCAACTGCTCTTTACAAGGTCAAGAATAAACCATTTTAAACAAGTCATTTAATAGTTTTGTAATGAGTTTCAACAGAGCATTTTTGCTAATGTCAGCCCACCCGTACAAATGTTCTTAGGGTTTTCTACTGAGAAAAATCCCCCACAGCTTTACCGCTGTGTTCTGCACAACCCAATGTCAATGGTTTGGCTCGGTCCCAAGATGTAAGGGCTTGTTCTCATCAACCACAGAGTGACCTCTGGAGCATTTACTCCTTTCTTTTGGTTCATTTGATCGGGTAATAGCAATGCCCTTTGAACATCTGCACTGAATAACTGACATTTACAGTAAAATCTTGGCAAGAAATCATGTGGTGGTAAAATGTAATCCAAACTGACTACAGGAGGAGACTCCAAAAAACTATTATGCACACAAAGACATGGATAAAGGAGTTATTTATCTGAAGATGAAAGAGAGCAAATTGCACTCTGGACTGATTCTCATATTCATACCAACGTCTTCTAACAAGGAACATTTTGCAATTTCCCCTTGGAATTAATTATTTCAATCAACCTATTACAGCAAAAGCACAGACAGGCTGTCATGCTTAGCTAAAAGTTAAATGGACTGGAATCAGACTTTTTAGAACCTAGAGGCAATCAAAGGTCAGATAAACCACTTATACAATAAGTAATATCCCTTGGTTCATCTAATGTTTGTGGAAACATAATTGAATCAACTAGAAAAAATGTCCACTACAGGACAGACTAAGAAGTGCCTAACCTTAAAGAGAACTCCGATATTTTTAAACCTGGGTGCTATTTTTTAATTGTTTTTTATTTTTAAATTAAAAATGACTAATAGTTACCAAAAGTTTTGGAATTGGTCCAGTAGATCACCTCAGCCAGCATCCGCGATTGGGTTGCAATGGCTGCAACGCAATTGGGGGGCAATTGTGCCGTGAAAAGTCCGTCCACTAAAAGTGCTTGTTTTTGCCACTGACAGGCTCAGACTGTTATTCTAAGTGTCGGACAACATTATGGAAAGGATCCCTACAGAGACGGACCGTTTGTTAAAGAGTAAGATCCTTTTTGTTTAACCAGAAACAGAAAGGAAGGAAAAGTCTCACTCTGAAATCTCGTGAGAGGTTAAGCTGTTGCGGGAAGATTCGAAAACTCTGGCTCAAATAAATAGGGATGGCCATCGAATTCCAATGCCTCATCTACATTGTCAAAATCAGCTAAATATTCAGCAGTTCTTGCTAGCAGTTGCTCTATGTAAACTCTTCTCTCCAACTCTGACTCACGTTTCCACTGTCATCTTCCGGCAACTATTTGCCATTTAGACCCCAAAATTTGTAAAAATAGAGCCCAGGTTTAAAAATACCAGAGTTACCCTTGAGGTATGTTTAGGCAGCAATAATTTATAGGCTACAGAAGTACGTCTGTGGCCAAATGATTGTTGGTTATTGACAAAACAGGACAAGAGAGCATTCAGAGTAGAGACTCACTCTTCTAGTGAGATGTTGGAGTACAATGGAGGGGAGATGGAGGAATGAGGACCAGACAGGCTGCTGGAGTTGGGCCGGGTTGTCATCTCAGCTGCCATCCGCCTCTCTGGTAACGATGTCTGGGGGACAATTTCCAGCACTGCCCAGCACCTGAAACACACACAAACCCAGAGAAAGTTACTAAAGATAGATGAGGATTAGTATCACATGAATAAAAACATGTAATTTATTGGAGCACATACAGTATACCTCCACTCATGTTACACCATTGTCAATATGCCAGCTCCAACTAATATTTATAGCATGTTCTCCCCATCGCCAACTCTTTCCACATCAGGATATGCACATTTTCGTCACAATAGCTCAAATAAGACATGACATACTTTGATCAAATTCTCAACACTTGTACCTACTGTACCTGACTATTACAAAGCAGATACTTAAAAAACTATTTAAACACTGTAAATTCAACATCCACTAATGGTGTCCTACCGCTGAAACACCTTTTGGATTTGTGTGTTTCTAAACCAATATGATTTTGTTTTCCTTGGGCTATATGGAGTTCACTATAAAGCTAAGACTACAAGGAGGTCTTAATGGTTATTGGTTACTTACTTGGGTAAAAGGGCAAAAACTGGACAGGATTAAACAACATTCATTGGAAAGAAATTGCTGCCTATAAGGACTGATAGCAACTTAGTTTTCTGGTATTCCATTACACAAATAATTTGATAGAGCATGCTTCAAAAAAGCTGCTGTTTGATGTCCAATAACAGCGCAGAGGGTTTGATGTTTTATGATTGCCCAGCACGAGGCGCTATAGCATCAATGGCTGTTCTGTGCTCACATAACTATACCATGAGCCAATGTACCCACAAGCCATCCCAAAATGATGTGATATCTAATTTTAGCAACATTTCTATAGTGGAAGAAGCAGGATTAAATCATTTTCATCATGCACACAGACAAGGATTAAAATTAATGAGTAGATTTCTATATAACGGTTTGAGATTGATGGCCAGAGGACAGGCTTCAGTTTCTTATAGGAGGAAGTTGTCCTGTCCCAAGGTGACACCATCACCTCAAATCTAAAGAAAGACACACACTCTGCTTACCCACCACGAAGCTGCACGAATCAATATTTCTATGTGAACAATGGATGAAACAACTATGTGTGATGTGAACTGGCTTACTCGGATGATAATTCCATGTGGGTTAATCACTGCAACTCTGCAGTTCCCCTCAGCTCTGCTGAGTGTTTCAGTGTTTTTCAGATCATCGTTTTAGTTTTATGTTACAGAACTTTACTGTCTTGACTCTGCCTCACCACTGTTCTTCAACCTCGTTTCCAAAAGCAGCAAATGGCTGACCCACTGTACACAACCTGCTCAGCACTAAACAGCAGACAAAGTTAGCGACTAGCTGGTGAACACAGTGGAGCATTTAGCAGCTAAAAAGCCAGATATTTTTCTCAGGAGTTGGTGGAGTGCAAATTGGAGCTAAAAGGAGAGTGAATATTGGACTTCAGCTGGCCAGAAACAAGATTCTAAATGAATGATACTGTTGCTCTAAAACTGCTGGATGTTAAACTGTTTGCTAACACGTTAGCTGTAACAATGAGCTGGCACTGAAGTGTCTGTGTTATTTGGTAATGTGTACCAATAGTAAATCATTTGTAAGCCCTACTGACAATAATGTTAAGATACTGGGCCAGTGTTAGAAAAAACTCATGCACATTTTGGACCGTTTTATTTCCTCCCCTCTGTGCTTCACCTGGCCAACATCTTGTTTAGACCAAAGAACTGCCAAACCAGACTCAACTTATTCGGACCACTTTTATGGAGGTGTTCCAGGGGAAAGTGTGGGAAAGGTGGAGGGGGGTTGGCTTTGTAAAAAAGCACAAAAATAGCATTTCCCCAATGACACTTATCTTTATAAAATATTTAGTGAGGATTGTTTACTGTTAAATTATCACATTTAACTTAATTTCTAAAATTGGTTTACTAATTTATGTTCCCTATAGTAGGAGGAGATTCAACTTATAAGCAGGAGTTTTGTGGTCCTAGGGCGATTTCAGTTTTACCAGGGTACCCTTTTTAATTGAGACTTTCCAAGAGACTGCATAAAGTTGGAGGCATGGCCTTGGTCTTACTTCCAAGCCTGGATTCACTTCTTCCCTTTTTGAGAACGAGACTGCCCCAAGCCTGACATGGAAACAGAGACCTGAAAGTCTGATAAGGACACCACCATGAATTAATTACACATTTATCAGCAAGACTGAGCCATACTAAGCTGAAATGAAGCATGGCCTTAGTTCTGGCAGTGCACTGAATCACAAAACATGACAGCAGCGTTTGCACAACTATGCATTTCAAGAATAAAACAAAAAACGTCACTTCTGCTGAAAGGAAAGCTGGAAAGGAAAATGGCACACAGGATTAATAAAACATGGCAACTCCGACATTCCCCTCATAAACAAGCAGAATATGAGTTATAACCGACCCATCTGACGTGTGTATAGGTGTGTGACGTGTGTAGCAGCCAGGGGTCATTTTCACATGACGTAATTGTGGTAAACACAGCGAATGGCCGTGCATAATGGCACTGCGCTCTGGTGCAGCCTTTATTACTATTTTCATCGCAAAGTCTAAGACCTAACTTCCACCAAAACTCCAACATCTCGCTTTGCGCTGCCTCATTTGAATGAAACCCCCACCTGTTTGCACCTCTCCTCCCACCTGTGCACCGAAACGCCACACAGACGGGGAAGGTCGGGAAAACGGCAAAACGCTGTTGGAGCGCTACTTGCGCCTTTATCCTTTATATAACCTTTATGTGAATACGAGAATGACCGGCAGTTTGGTTCCTGGCGTGTCTAGGGCAAGTTCATTCCCTAACAAGAGAAGACAACAACGGCTAGCTCCAACCAAGAGCTCCACAAGAGACCCAGACCCAGATGATGTCAGCAGACGGTTCTTGTTCAAGTTTTTGTTGGTCAAAAACGAAACAAAGCGGGAGGTAGTTCTCAAGGCCAAAGACAAAAGTTTCTCTGGTGTCGGGGGGCTCTCACTCTCAACACCAAAATCACTCCTGGACGCTGCTACCCAGAAACCTTCCCACACCTGGGCCACCGGGTTAATTGGCAAGCCCCGCCTACTACCAGCCAGCCGAAAGGAAATAAGGAACTACTAATATGACTACTAAAGATCATACTGCTCAACCTAACAATAACATTTACTATACTATATACATAATTTTCTGCAGTAAATACCTCTGTGCCTCAGTTATATACCTCCAGTCAATAATTATCATAGGGTAAAAAAACTGCAATATGAACATAAATCCATTTTACACAACCCAAAGTTTACTTTGAGAAAACATCACATTTTCATGCTTAAATAACTCCCTGAAGATTCTCTAAATTGGCATGAAATAACAAAGTGAAAAAATATACTCATTATCAAGCAAACATCTAATACATAAAATGATCTCCATGACATCTTTTCTCCGTCAGTTGGACAAATACAGCAGAGTGCATGAAATGGAACTAATTTTACAGGATCATCTTCTGCTGAAATGTTTGAATACATATATGTTGTTTTGCCTTTTTATTGTCCATTTACTTTCTCTGGTGTCTGATGTCATTATGATTTATGTCAATCTGACAAGGTGGCACACTCTGCAAACAAAAAGGAGCGTTAACTGAGGTTGGCAGGTTCACCATGTTAGATGTGTGGTGACAGGCCATCTTTATGGTAAAAATCAATGTTGCAAGCTTTTACAGATGTATCACAAATTACTCTAATTTTCCACTTAGCCCAAGGCAACCATTTATATCTGGTAACCTTTTAATTAGGTGTCACAGATGAGTTTTTGAAGTTTGTGTTTCAATTGGCAATTTCACTTCAAAATGTTGATCTGTTCTTCTGAAGCAAGAGAATAATGAATTATTACCGCTATTGCGGAACTAACTGTTGAATATAAAAACATGTTTTGATGTGTTTAAAATAATTTTGTAATGTCCGGGTGCCTTGTCAGGGTGCTGGAGCACATTTTAATGTCACATCTCTTTGGTGAGAACTTTTGCTGTCTCTGATCTTGTTTCAGTGTCCAGAAGATGATCTTGCAAACTGCATGTGTTAAAGGTGCCATATTAATTTGGCAATACCATTTATTGGCTGTCACATGTGCTACCAGTCAGAAAAAAGTAACCAAGTGCCAACCTGCCTCAGCAGACACTGCAAAGATTAAGATAAGGTTGTTTCCAAGGTCAGGAATGAATTTATAAGCTTATCTAGATTCCCACTGCATCACATATATGATAGTTTTTGGCATCTCATTTGAAGATGTTCACACTGGATTACACCAGTGGAGTATCCCACACTATAACAATATAACTGAGACTGTACTGTCAACTGCTATGTCTAATGTGCTATTATAAGCAGCTCATATGTGTTTTATGAGAGATGATCATCAGCCTGATAATGCTTTAGGGCACAGCTAGTCTTCAAAGGTTTTCTAAAAACAACAGCAGGAGACTGGGAAACAGAGGATGAGTCACAAGTTCTATGTTTGAAAGGCCATAAAGTTAGGCTGCAGGGAGAGAGAGAAAGCAAGTCATGGACAAGTAAGTTTTCTCCTCTCTCTGCGGCACTGGCTGTTGGTCTCTTTGAATCGGCAGTGCAGAGTGCAGCTCTGAGAGATTTATCCATTCATTTGTTGTGGCTACGCTCGAATGCACCCAACAACACACCATTTCTATTTTATTCTACTAGTCTTTCACTCTGCTGGGTGGCTCAACAGAATTATGCCCCCCAACGATAATTATCAATCAAAATTATGGTCTAAAAAACAGAGGCAGAGGAAATTGCTTACCAGGACGTCAAGCAGGAAAGGGACCCAAAAAAGAAGTAGTGTGATAAGAGAGGGAGAGGTGAGAGAAAGCAAGGCGAGAGAGAGGATTTGCATCTGGGCAGTATGAGCCATGATGATTTCAGTCAACTTATAGTGACAAACTGTGCCAGACTTCAAGCCTGTTGAAGGACAAATAATGTCAATTCAAATGCATTACATAAACTTTTGAGTTAATTTATTCCTTCATAGTTTTGAGCTATTAGATAATATGAAATGTTTATAGTCTACAAAAACGGAGCTAGTGGAAAGATGTGTGACAGAAAGACCCTCCAGTGACTGACTCAATGCTTTCTTTATATTAGTTTTAAATGGGTTCTACACACTTACACTATTGAAAACATCATATTCCATCAAGTTTGTGGCTAGAATTTACCCACATTTCAATGATGTCTATTAAATGAAGTGGAAATTAGAAGGTGCATCTGAAAAGGGCCAGATTATGCAAAAATAATCGCACTTTAACTAGTTTGTTTCCTAACACTGTGTCTACACAGGAGGTGTAGCGTGGGCAGCACATTAGCAGAGCAACAGCAGTGGCTTCAGTGATCTGTCTGTGTCTACACAGGATGCGTTCAGGCACAGTATTGAGTGTAGGTCACCTGTGTTTTAGCAGCGTTAGTCGGCTCAATGTTCCGAAGTGGGTAATAAAGCAGATTATGTACTATCATTCTAGTTTATATTTCATACAGGTAAAACAACTCTGGGTTAAACCCCTCATCCTTACAAATCCACACACTGAAAATGTACAAGACCAGGGTGTGTGAAAACAACTACTTTGTAGAGTATGTCATATGACAACTTGGAAGCTAAAGTGTTTATCGTTGTAACAGCTATAACACAGTATATAACAGTGGACATTTGTAACAAATGTGCCCACGCACAAAGGTGGGGGGAAAAGCCTGCGGTCATTGAGATAAGCGATATGGCATAGTTGTTAAAATGGGTATAGCGGCGCACACTTCAGGACAGTCTCTCCTTTAGAAAGGCCTTATTGTGTTACTGTTGTTTACACACACAAAAAGTGATGGAAGTAGCTGTATGAAGAATGAAAAAAAAAAAAAAAAAAGAGCATGAGTAAGAAGTTCAAATCCTGTCTACTTCCTTAACTCTCCATACCTGGTTACCGGCTATATGAAGTGGGCATGCCTGTCAGATTGTCAGCTTTGAAAAATTACACAAATTGCCGGATGCAGCCCCAGGTTTGGGGGGAGAGGGGGTTTCAAATGCTGTTTGGGGGGAGAGGGGGTTTCAAATGCTGTTTGGTGATCCGACAAGTACTTCATTTGAAGCATAAAGACCCCTTAATGCACACTTTGCCAACCAACCCAACGCAAGTCTGTAAATATGAGCCCCATAAAAGGGGGTGTGCACTAGTTAGTGCATCCACTGAAGTTTAGTGCCTTGTGAAGTGGCAGGGTAGCAGAGTTGGTGGGCTTCGCTGTTCATAGAAACGCAATTATAATACAATATACAGCCATGGCAGAGCCTACTGATCGTATGGATGTGTCCGTACATAAGAGGAGTGAACCACAAGATATACAGTAGTATTGGGCCTGTCTTGTTGCCTAGAGGGACAGAGTGAGATGGCAGCTTGGCCGACAACAGCTGGTCAGGGATGGATGGCTATAACTGGTAGGTTTGTGGCCAGAGGGAGCTGCGGCCTTGCTCACTCTCTCAGCTGCTTGAATGTCTCAGAGGCATCAGACAAAGAAGCACAGCGAAAGGAGCTCCCTGCAACACATTCCTGGCACAAAAATGGGGTGTGACAATGCTCAGTCAAACTTGCCATCTGTTAAGGCTAGAGTTGTGACTCTTTCCATGGTTGTGGCAACAGCCCTGGAGAGGTTACTGAAGTGCACTGCTGCACAACACATAAGCTCAGTTTTATTCTCTATCATGGAGGTCAGGGACAGCAGCAAAACACTGAATGAGACCTTCAAAAGCTGATCTTCAGATATTCTACCTCTTCCTTAACTTTCTCCTTACCAACTCCTTGTCAGTCATCCAGACTAAGGTCACACCAGACAGTGACACAATGAAATTCATTTTTGCGTCTTTATGAAATAGTTGGTGCTGGAAGCTTGGTGAAGTAACAACTACTTTGTCAGGTTGTGCCGTGGCTACCAATGGTTGTGGCTAGTTTTGTTCATGGCAAAATAGACACAAAAAGGAAAGCTCAATTGATGCTGCTTCTCGTTTGGTAGAGCAGGGATATATACAATTGGTAAGATCATACGTGATACATCTGTCTGGTGTTGCAGTGGTGTTATCAACAGGTGAAATCTAGGTATATACACTCTGTAGATATCAACAGGAGGACTCACGTTAACCCCGTACATCGACCATAACTCTTAAAATAACTGGTGTGGGAAGATTGTTCTTTAGAGTGACTAAATGAAAGTGGATGTAGTGGCTAGTGTACACCACAATTCATCCTTCATGTGAATCAGATGAAAAGTAAAAACACATACAGCCCTGTTAGAGGGGGGAACCCATATGAAATAGAACACTTAGTTGAAGGCTCATCTAACCATGCACTTACTGAACTAAAAGTAAAAGGATAGTTTGGGTTTTTGCGGTGCATGTGTTGACTAAAAGGCTCTGTATGAAGCCTGTTTACAGCACATTGAAATAACTCTGAACTGTTACCATGAATCGATAAATGAAGCTCCCCTGTGAAAAAAACCTGCTATTACAGAGCATTGCTTTGCCATGGAACACTGCTTTCGGAATCTGGTGTGTAGGTTGGCCACAAAACAAAAAATGCAGCCTGAAGCTCATAAATCTCAGAGAAGTATCCCAGAGGAGAGAGATTTATTGTGTGGAGCTGCTGTAAGTTGTTTTGCCAGAAGCTGATCAGTAAAGTACACCAAAGGTCAGATACAGCCAATTGCTGGGTATAGCTCGATGAAATCTGTCATGGGGGTGCAAAGACTATCTCGTGCAGTAGTAGTGCAACAGAGCATTTTCTTGAGTGTAACATGCATCTGCCTGTTCATTTTATGTTTTAACATTTTGACAATATCCAAATTTCTTCAATTTCTTCAGCAGATTTGACAAGATTTAGTGTGGTGTCAATCTTACTTAGGCTGGGCTTAATATGTAGGATATGCACTTAAAGTGTCAGAGGATCAGAAATACATTTTGTATGTGTTATCATTATAGCGGTGGTAGAGAAGTTGTAAAATGTGATGATATGACCAAGCAATGTAACATAGGGAGGAGGACAGAAATGAAGCCGAAAAACCGAGTTAGAAGAGTACTTATTTAAGAGAGCTCAGTGTTTGTGCAAGGGTTTCAAAGGAATAGTCCAAAGATTTAGTATTCCATATTTACTTCCATAAAGTTGGGGACCTTGCGAGAGACAGATTTTAAAAAGAATGGTCAGAATCAAGCAAATTAGCAGAGGCTGCGATATCTGACTTTTACAGTAGTGCCTAGTTGGGGTCAAACTGAAAAAGTAATGTATCTACACTTCCCATAATGCAACTAGATAGCATATTTGCTTAGGACCTTGTCTGCCTGGTAAATGGTGATGTCTTTTAAACTCCAAACCCAGAGTAAATAGTGCAGGTTCTCCATTAAAACTTTGTTGTCTCCAGGTGGTGTCACTTGAGTAATTCTCTCAGACTTGACAAAGCTTCTCCAGAGCAACAGCAGATGTCATACAACTGTTTTCATAGGCTGAGTAGAACTCCTCCATGATTGACTCAGGCATGTAAAATTGGTGGAGCGGCCCCTTAAATTTTGTCTTTCCATTTGTTTAATTTTCTCTTTCATGAAACTTGCTCTCTTTCTCACCGATTGAAACAAATGCACACATAGTTAAATATCCACAAATAAAGCTAAATGTTCTCTACTAATACTCTGGAAGAGTTGTTTTGTTCTGATATGGTGGGCTGCTGCACCTCTACGTGTACGTGTGTGTGTGTGTGTGTGT
>LKNJ01004791.1:0-28766 GCA_002120245.1 Maccullochella peelii | reverse complement strand
AGTCTAAAAATATTTCATTTTAGACAAATGTGTAAACAAATAGAGATGAATAAATCATTTAAAATGTTTAAAATGTATTACATTAAAAAATTAAGTGTTTAATACAGTTGATAGTGGATAGAATAATGCTATAGGCAGATAAACAAATCTTTGTCATTGTGCTAATGAAGTTAATTGAAATTCAAATAGTTTGTTTACTGTACACACTAGAGTAGTGTGGTTAGCTCACAGCCAAACCTCAGAGGGCATAAGGTTGTCCATCTTGACATTTTGTTAATCGCATTGGTTGTTACCAACTTGTCAGCCCAATCAGAAAGGTAGAGGGGCGGGACATAAAAGCGACCCGTAGAGTGAAGCCAGTGAGCCGAAAAAATAGATGAGTCATATGAAAGTTGGAAAAGTTACTAATTAAAGACAGTAATTATGCCCATTAAGAGTTTTACCAACAGTTAACGGACAAATTGCAACCTGCAGAAGGTAAATACCTCTGTGTGCGTATTTTTGTACTGCTTCATCAAGATGTACTGTGTTAAAGTCAAATGCTAATCGCGATTAGCGCGCTAGCCATATGAGCATATTTCAGTGTAGTAGCAGCTAATGTTACTGTGTGTCTCGTATGTGTTAATGTCAGCTAATTTAAAGCTCAAACGGACTTGGCATGAGAAGTAAAGGAGCTTTGGGCTGAGTGAAGTGACTGAGAAAACTGTCACTTTACACTCGTTAGAGAGGACCAGGAAACACTCCTTGGACTTCAGAGTAGTCTCCCGCGCAGCTATCAAGTCTGGACTGTTGCCGCCAGCCAGCAATTCCACTCATCGTTCCCCTCGTCATGCATCGCCCAGTTCCTCATTCTTCGCCCATGTTTCAGATGACAACTCCGGGTTTTGTGAGTACGATACAATAACTAACCAATGCACGTGCTATTTTGTTTGGTAGGTTGCACTAGCAAGTGAAGCGGCCATTTGTCTTAGTGTCACTAACCTTAAGGGCCCCACAAATGATCAGCGGTAAAACTGCTCCGTGCTGGCTGTGCCATTGTTTTCCTATGCGGAGAGCCCAACCAGGTGGAAGCGCTACCCTTACGCAGGGTTCACATAGGAGGCGGACGCGCCCCGAAGCGCCACAAATTGCTGTCCGCTTCGATTAGGAGCCCATGTTAACCAATTGGCCTGTTCACACAGCAGGTGCCATCTGCGGCCTGCTCGTTTCAGGGTCTGTATTATACATGATATAAATGGTCTGATTCTGATACATGACAGACTTATCCGTCATACTGGCTGGTAGGATTTGTAACACTCACAGTAATGTAAGTGGGCTGGTCATTCCCACAAAATTATCCAGGAAGTAGCTCTGCAATCCAGTGGCCAATGTAGTATGCATTCTGGCTAAAAACCTTTACATTTGACTGTTTTGAACTTTAAAATATGCACCTTTTGATAGTTTTATCAAGTCATTTTTAATTCAACTATCAGGCTGGTAGTCCTGTGAGTAAAATATGATCTGAAAAAGTCATTGTTTGTCATCAAGGCAAATAAGACCCAGGTTAAAAAAAAAACTTTTTTTGTTTGTTTTGCAAGTTCTTCCTTTAACTACACAGAAATGATGATATGATACGGCTTGTGCTTATCTTGGACAGATGTTAAGAGGTGCTATATTTGGCCCAAACCTGTAGCTGGTTGTTTCTTTCTGAGTGATTTGTACATTCCCTTTTCCAACACTGATAATGATAAGAAATTTGCTTACATTTTTTAGATCAAGCATTGGAACAAGGTTTACGGTGGAGAATGGGCATCCAACAGAGAGAGACAAGCACATCACTAGTAAGTATCAACTGCAGTATCTAAGACAAGATATTAGTCAGTTTTAACCACCATTTCCAAACCTTACATTATGATTAATATATGTAGTATTAAGTATGATTTCTTAAGTACTTTAATGATCTCCTCAAAGTACATTTGCAAGACATTTCCCCTACTGGCGATAGAAAAACTGAGTATCTTTTACTTTTGTCTTCTTTCCTCTGAGTTGGCACACTGAAAGGGGAATAGAGAACATTGAGGGAAAGACCCTCAGGCATGTCACAACAGGGTAAACGCAACTGCAGTTAATACAATTATTAGATGGTTGGTTTGATTTTGGTGTACCAATTGGCAAATTATTATTTATTTATTTTTAGCTACAATTGTGTTTACCTTGCTATGATACATCTGTGAAAAGTGTCAGTTGTTGTGAATCCACGTCTTCCTTCTTTTGGTAATTCACATTTTTCTGACGGGAGTGCTAAGACATGCATTCACACCTCCCCCTAACCAGAAACAGCTGTGAAAACATACTTCAAACTCGACAGAAACATAATAAAACTCACCATAACAGCCTATAAATAGTATGAATAAATAGTAATAGTAAATAATCAACTATAGCAAAAAATGTGTGTGTATCACAGGGCTCTGCGGGGGTTGTGTGCAAGGACTGTTTACCGGCGGGAGGAGAGCTCAGAGTTTATTTTTAAACTTTTGGGATTTAAAAAGTGGATTTACCTTCACCCTCACTTCTCAACCTGTCTGCAGCGGTGAGCTGCAGAGGTGCCGACCTCTCTCATATAGTCTCTTCGTCCATGTTGACTGCTGACTGGAGGGGAAATGTACTTTTACTTCATGAATGTACAGAAAGGAGAGGGGGAAAAGAAGAGAGACTGGAGGGAAATAACAGAAAGAACCGGAGACTCTGGTAGTGAGTGAGCCAGCTCTGAATGTACCTTCAGTTGAACGCTTTGAACTGCAGTCTGCCATCTCGCTTTCACAAAGCCGCGTGGGTGGTTACTCTCTGTCTCTTTATAAACGTGGAGGGACTAACATGCACACGCGGCCGGACCGGATTTCAAAACAAAGAACAGAGCAGCTCGGAGAACAACACACACAGAGGGAGTGTGTGTGAGTCTGATCAGGACACCATTACTCCACTATGTCTTTACATAGCAAATAGTTGTTTGCTGCTATATTAATGTTAAATATGTCATATAGTGCACCTTTAAGGACTTTTCGGTGAATGTGTCCTCTCTTTCCCCCCCACCTCCAGATGCACCCAAGGATCCAGCTGATTACCGGCAATTTGGAGGAGGATTGTTCCTCATCTGCTACATGGCGCTGTCACTTCTGGTACAGATTCATTGACATTTTGTGGTATGTTTTGTTTTTACTTATTAATACACTATATAGTTAAGATTCTGAATTAAAAGACAGTGTAATGTTCAGTAGATTATCAGGGCCCCAGGGTTCAGCGGAATATTGTGGAAAATATTAAACTGAACTGGAAAATAAAAGCTAAAAAACTACAGACCACAACCCCCTCAGCTCAACAGCACAATTTGTTGCTTTCTCCACCTGCTTCACCTGCCCTCATCATGATAGTAACCCTAACAGACAAGATAGACACATGGAGATAGGCCATTTTTAGTTTTTCAATTCCTCCTTGGGGGGCTCTGAAGAACTGTTTGTGAATACTTGGTTGATATTGTAAAGTTACATCTGAATACATTAAAGTGTTTTAGAATCAATAGTGGTGTGTACTATATTTGTAATTAAATTTCCAACCCCACTTTAATTGAAACCGTGAAAATCTAGTAGATGTATCAGCTTATTTTGTATTTCTTCAGTATGTTTTCAGTTGAGGATATTTCACAGTAATCTTTCAGCTTATATTTTGAGAGTATGAAGAAACTTTTACACCGTTTCTAATTAAATATTGTATTTCATTGTAGTTCTACATATTTAAACATTAAATCTAAA
This sequence comes from Maccullochella peelii, assembly GCA_002120245.1. Taxonomy (NCBI): domain Eukaryota; kingdom Metazoa; phylum Chordata; class Actinopteri; order Centrarchiformes; family Percichthyidae; genus Maccullochella; species Maccullochella peelii. The sequence goes on along the minus strand of LKNJ01004791.1, from coordinate 24,981 downwards.
CACAAACGCTGCAAGGTAAAGTTTGAGATGATTTTAATCTGTTTTATACAGTATTTTTAGATTTTCTTCCAAAATGAAACTGTTACAATCTTGAGCATGTGGGAACAGTTTATTGAAGGTGTTTGATCGTAATTATTCAGAAAAAATCTGTAAAATAACAGTGTTTCTCTGCAAAGCCCGTAATGAAAATTTCTGTAAATGTTTTGTTTTTGCACTTTATTTGAATTACTATATAGTACTTTAATTTTACGGTTTTTCTTTGGCAGCCACTGCTGCCAGTCATTTGACCGTTTTTTTACGATTTTTTTTTTTTTTACAGTGTACATAATGGAGATGGGGGAGAGAGAAAGTGAGCCAGAGGAAGAGATGACAAGCTCAGGCTGGTCTCAGGGTTTCAGCGCAGGTCAAACAAGGGTTATACAGATGACAAAATACTACAAGCAAGAGACTTAAAATTGTGCTATGCAATATAACCGATGCACTTCCAAGAGAATCCAGCTACAGTGTGACAGGTGCTCAGAATCCAAGTACGGCAGGAAAGGAGTGCTGGTGCGTCTGATGGAAGTAGAGGCATAAATGTTTAGTAAAAGGCCCCGGCTAACATCATACAATGTTTCTGTCACTAATGAGACATGTTCAAAGTGTCACAGTCTTACTTTCTCACGAAAAGACAGACTGGAAATGACTTTATTGTGTTCCATTGATTTTTGCCATAGTTCCATATGTTGTTACCGTTACGGCTTTTTTGTAATGCATTATTACAGCATTGTGATGTTCGAGCAGCTTACGTAAAACAACCTATGTGTAGGCTCAGCAGCGAAGCAGCAACCCTGTCTTCTAGGAATTGCGTTTATATGCTACTAATTTGCAACAGCCAATACGTTTTCACTTTGACTGCTACCCAACACACTGCAGAGCAACAGGCAGTTTTTTGGCAGTCAGCCTGTTGAGCTGCGCAGCATTTAGCGCTAAGGACGAAAAATGCCAAGACCCTCCCAACTGGCTGGTTGAAATTTACTAAATTTATCACGCCCTGTCACGCTCACCTGGAAAGAGGAGGGAACAAATACCAGACAGTCAGCGGGGACCTCTGAAGGGCACTAGGCTGATTTGACATGCTCTTATAAGTAGCAGTTTTGGTGCTTTATCTGTCTACATTTGGATTTAAAGCTCAAATATGCTTGAAAAGGCAGAAAACTCTTGCACATTTTCTTACTTGTTGGTTTATTTGATACAAATTTCACATGATGTTTTGGCCCAAAATGGTCTTTACATCCTGAGATGTATCCAACGTGAGAAATGAGGACAGTGACTGTGTGTGTGTGTGTGTGTGTGTGTCTGTCTCTGTGTGCACAAATGTGAGCGGTGATATTTGTCTTCTCGGTGTCCAGAGCTGCTCCCTGAACAGGTTTTCCAGGGGAAAAATACTCTTGCAAAGCAGCAGAAAGAAGAGTAGTCAGAATTATACCCAAATAGAATCTGTCAGTATAAAAAGTAAGGACAAAGTGAAGTGGCAAAACCTTCAAAACATGAATCTGTGATAGTTTAACAATGACAGTCTGAATGTTCAGGCCATCATCAATATCCAAACTTGTCAAACTAAAATTCTGAATTGGAATATGTTGACGGCCATGCTTCTTGCATCTCCAGTGTCTCTCTAGCACTTTCCCTCAGTATACTGGTCTTTTTTCCCTCATTCTTTTCTTTTCAAATTGCATTTCAGGGTTGTCAGAAAGTCTGAAATGACAAAGTCCTAACAGGAAATATGTCAGTAGATGGCCCACAGTCAAAATTTAAACGATACTCAACGTGGAGTTTTCTGACATTCACTAAAGTTTGTTCATGGTCTCATAAAATACAAAGGTTGAGATATTCAGCCTTGAATCCATCAACACACCTGTGTGGATGAAGACTGGGCACAGATCATAGAACATCTGAAAACCTACTGACTTTGAAATCTGGTTTCATCCCACACTAAGGGCCCTGACACACCATACCGAGCTCAAAGAGCTGCACAAAGGCCGCCTCATGTCTTCTGTTGAAGTTGCACTTGAACACACCACAGAGACCGCTGACACGCACCTATGTTCTGTGCATGCTTAAGAGGAAGTAACAGGTCAGTGTCCCGTGTCAGTGGTGTAAGGTAGTTACAACGGGCCCCAGTGCACGAGTCACACCAGCCTGCGTGTATATATGTATATATATTTATATATTTTACCAACAATGGGTGGATGAATGGATGAAGTGCTTCTCCCTCCAGCCGGTATTTCTCCAGGAGCTGAACCCCTTCAATACACAACAAATGTTAGTTTAAGCTGTATAAATGTTCAGCAGAGTGTGCAACACTGCAAAGTTGGATCCATATTCTATTATCCAAATAACACGACAGGGAAAGCCCAATCACCACTCGCATGAGTCAGAGAGAGTGTGTGTGTGTGTGTGGGACAGAGGACTCCTATTAGAGAGGCAAACCTTGAAATAGAAATCCTATGACAGTAAAATGAGCGGACTGTGAAGGATCTCATGACAACAGAGAGGGAAAGAGACACGCAGAGAGAGAGAGGTGGACAGACTGTGGTGTGCGAATCCTATCCTTGCGGAGGGCGCAGGCGGTAGGACCCGGGGGAAACCAGAGAACTTAAAAAGCCTTCAGCACGGTCAAGCTCACATAACATGGGGAAGACTTTATGGGAAATCGGGCGTCTGGCCCTTCAAATAAAAGCCCATATTTGGTGATTTAGTAACAGTGAGCTGTATGTATGGAGACAATCCATCAAATGTGGAATAGACCTACAACTTTTGCTTTTTTTTTTTTTTAAATCTTATTTTCATTCGCTGTGTCCCACAGCTTAATGCTGCAATGAACAGTTTCCTCACTGGAAGTACTTAGTTTCATCTTTTCCCAGTTTTTATTAAAAAAATTCTAGGCAACTTAATGTCTGAGGTTCACTGTCTGAAAAACAAAGAGAATAAAAGTGTTGAGCTGTCCTTAAGAGGAACGTCTGTTTCATGTAAAATGTATGAAGGTATATCTTTCACTTAGTTTAATAACTTCTTTAAATTGACACAAAGAAAAGAAACATCCTTCACATCCTGGGGGATTGAAAAGTAAAGTTGAGGGATAGAATTTGAAAGCCAGTGATTTTCTTAGACATATTTTTCCTCATAATATGCATTCATTCATTCATCTTACCTCTCTCGATGATGCTTTGTGATTATTTCCTGCTGTCAGAATTAAATCTCCAATCTGCCGCTGCTTGATCTTATTTTGAAACTCTCGATCGGAAGTTCTGCACGCGTTCATGCGCCCGTCTTTACGCGGGTGTCTGGCACCCGGTGTGGTGCGCACTGCTCTCCATTCCTCTCCAACTCAACGTCAGTCTGTCAGAGACCGTCAGAGCGCGCGCACCCACACTGTGCCCCTCTCACACACACTCTGGCACGCACGCGGCCACTGACACACACACGCACGCACGCACACAGGCTCGCTCCGTCGGACCCGGGAGGAAAGGAGAGGAGAGGGCTCCTGTTTATTTGCCTCCAACTTCTCTCTTTGCTTCTACTTGTGTCTTTCTGTCTCTTCTTATCCACCAATGCGAGGATTTTTTTACTGTTATCACTGTTATAATCCCTGCTGTCCCGAACTAAGGAAAACCAGTTTAAGGACCAGACGGGAGTATGTAAAATAATCCGCACGAGTGAGCAAAACAAGAAGAAAAGAAATGGATAAACGGAGTTATTCTCTCGTTTTGCCTGCAGCTTTCCTCTACTTTGTACTTTTGGGATTTACTGGTGGACAATTCTTTCCAGGTAAAGCGATCTGTTTGTTTCATTTGTGGATTTTTTAAAATGTCTCACTACTCACATTTTCTGCGTTTTGGTGCGCTTTGATCATTTCTTTTCGAGTTTGAGTCGGTAATAAATGCCACAGCGGTTGAAGTGGCGCATATGGGAGCATAACATGGGCATACACGTTGATATGTGCGTTTCTGCGATTTCGGGAGCACCACGCAGCTGCATATGTTATATTGTTGGATATTGTGGTGGTAAAACATCCCTAAAGTCAGTTTTGAGCACATTTTCAGTTGTTGAATAGAACATGTATGTGCGCGCAGAAATCTTGATATATGAGCAGAAAATGTCTCGAGTGGAAAAATACCATAAATCACTTGTTTATGGAAATATAACGGGTTTTGCTTACAATGGAGGTCGTTTGGCTTACAGTATAATGACCGCTGGCCCGAGTTTATACCATCATATCTGGGTCTGCTTCAGTTCTTATGTGCGCACTGGAGGTTTGGTGTGAAGTTTTGGACCCTTCGGGAGGTTTTTCTCTATGAAGCTTACTGCGCGTGTGAAATATGCTGTTGAGGGTTAATAAGTGACTTTGATGTTTTTATATATTTCGCTGTGAACTCGCTGAGTGTTTGGAAGCGGGCGGTCCGGTGCGCCTTGGGTCTGTCTGAGCGCACAGCTGCGAACTGTCTATTAAAGCGTCCCCTAATTTATTTATGCAGTGATGGGATTAATATTTTGTGCTATACAGCAAACACGCTCGCACATCATTGTGCAGCAGTGTCGGGAATGGACTTCTACTCATTCCCTTGCAGAACATATGACGCTTTTTATTCAACCACGCAAATAACTGATCTGACATCTTATTTACACGCTGCGCTCTCCGGTTGCTTCTCAAAACAGCAACAGCACCCGATGCTGTCATATTTCAGTCAATATGCAGCGGCTCAGTTTCATCTCCCGGAGTTGAAGCTTCGGGATCCTCACACAGTCCGCGGCAGCATCTCTGCGCGGCAGCCAGGAGCCAGCACTCCTCTGGCACTTGTTACGCGCCGGAGAGGTTTGGAGAGTTTGCGGGTTCGCAGTGTTTTCCAGTCTTTGATCGAATCAGTGATGATTATTATTATCAATCATCAGAAACCGAAGCTTTACAGACAGACAAAACGAGCCGGGCGCCGGATTACAGCAGAAAGTTTGCTCCCACATATCCAGCATAATTCATTCCTTGATAAAACACAAATGTCCCAAAATGAAGTTCATGATAATATGGAGTTGAAATAAAACATATAAGGATTGTCTGTTACACAAATATTGTAAAGTTAGAATAAAAGGGCGTTGTGTCACTCTGGCTAGGATTATAATCTGCTGTTTGGAATGATCCATGAGTTTTCTGTCTGTTTATAAAAAGACTGATTAAAAAAAACTTAGTCACATCGGAGGTCTGAGTGTGTCCTGTGCTGTAACTCCATCAAGCAGCAGGGCCCTGCTTCCTAAATTCAGGGGAAAATCTGTTCAAATCAGTGGTGTTTTCAGTAGACTGCAGCAGCAGTCTGTCGACTCTGTGTCCGCCTCTCTCTCGGCACCTTCTGCTTGGTATTCATGACTCGTAAGGCTGCAAAAAGAGGCTACTTTGAAGGGAAGACTGGCTCCAAACACTGAGTCCTCCCTCTCTCTCTCTCCCCCTCTGTCTCTGTCTCTGGCCCCGGCTCCGGCTCCGCGCTGCAGCGCGGTGGAGCAGCCGTGCCTCTCTCCGTTCGTAATGGTGCAGGAGAGGAAACAGCCACATTGCGCGTTATGGTGAAATAAAAAGTCTCCATTTGGCCAAATATGTGCGTGGATGTCGGAATTAAGCCCTAAATGACAACATCTATGATTTCTACCCAGCGCATTGATATAAACAGACGCGCAGGAGTTTTAAACCCACATTTAAGAAATGGACCAGAGCTGGTCCTCTGTGTAGATTCATAGTAAATATGGCAACACAGCCTCCTCTGCTCATGAGGATGTGGTCGATCGGGTTAATGAAGACTTTTTAATATTATTTTACAGGTCAGACTTGGAGTTTTGCTGGGTTATGTGTGTCGTGTCATTCTGACTCTACCATTACTTCCACTTAACCAGTTATTTACTTGGGAGTGTGTGTGTGTGTGCTTGTGTGTGTGTGTGCTTGTGTGTTTGTGCAGTTCGTGTGTGTGTTTGAGAGAGACTGGGAGACAGAGCTGAGGTGTATTTCTCTGCCCGTTGTTTGCTCCTGTGCCGTTGGGGGGCGATATTGGTACACCAGATCTACCCATCGGGTCTCTCTCTCTCTCTCTCTCTCTCTCTCTCTCTCTCTCTCTCTCTCTCTCTCTCTCTCTCTCTCTCTCTCTCTCTTTTTCACACATATGTTCGCAGAGCGGGTCTAATAATCTTTCTTCTTATTCCAATTCCAACTGCTGGGTTTTGTTTTTAGAAAAAAAAATGTGAAGAAACCCATTCAGCTATAATGATAATAGACTGAGAGGCAGTGATGAAGAAAATGATCTCACCCTGAGTCTGTCTGTCTGTCTTACTGACATCTTGTAGAGGTTGTTATCGCCCCCTCATTCATCCTCATATGGGAGGTCTGGGTGTGTGGTTGTCTGGCTAAACAGCTACATTTTCAGATCATGTTGCTCTCATCACTGTCATCACTCTCACTGAGAGGTAAAGCTGTGGATGAGTAAGTAAAAGAACTATCTGTCTATGCACTGAGGTCTGTGGATTAGCCAGAGTAAGAGACTGTTGAGCTGTTGAGTGCTGTTGAGTTTTTCAGATGTTATTTTGTGATGCTCTAAGCACCACAAACAAAATTCCATTCATCTCCGCTGTATTGTGGTGGTAAATATTACTTTCTTTTAGACTGAAAGTAGCCTACTTGACTTCCACACTTGACGTGCCGGCTTGTGTCCCATCTCACACCAACAGTCTTATGAAGATGATCTTTCCCTAATCTTAACCAAGTGGTTTTAGTTGCCTAAACTTAACTGAACCTCATTGGCATAGTTCAACATTTTGCGCTTCTTTTGCTTTTGAGAGTTAGATGAGAAGATCCACTCTCATGTGTGTACAGTAAATAACAAGCTATAGCCAGCAGTCGCTTAGCTTAGCTTAGCATAAAGATTTGAAACAGGGAATAAGCTGGTCTGGCTCTGTGCAAAGAAAACAAAGTCCTATTCGAGCAATTGTAGTTGATCTATTGTTTGAATCATAGAAGTGATAGTTGCTCATTTGGGTCATTTTGTAAAAGCACTGACAAATGATCTATTTTGGTATGAGGACTTCCTTTTTGTGATTTAAATGACTTACCACTAACTACTAACTTACCCTTTGAAAATGCTTCATTCTTTAGTTTTGCAGCGGTTTTTTGTTCAACAAAGCAACGGCACGTGTTACTCAAGACTGTCCTTTTCATCTTGTGTGTGTGTGTGTGTGTGTGTGTGTGTGTGTGTGTGTGTGTGTTGGGTGCAGCTGTGCTCCTGATCCATGCCTTTGAGCTCCAGTGATCGCTAATTGTTGAACATTCGGTCGGATCTGGAGGTGACGACTAGGGCGTTGAGGTGTGTGTGTGTGCTTTCAGGGAAACCAATTTACAATTTATATTCCACTTAATTTGATTTATTTGGCAGTAAGGACAGAAGGGGAAAGAGTGAGACAAAGAGAACGAAAGGAGAAAGAGAAAGGGAGTGACCACGTATCACTTTCTCTCTCTGCCTCTCCTTGACTTGTTGCCCGGCGTGTTGACATGTTGGAGGGATATGGAGAAGACTTTGGCTTTGATCAAATCAACAGCCTTCAATTCCCCAATTATAGAGCCCTTTATGTGATTAGTGTAGAGTGTGTGTGTGTCATGCTTCATATGACTGTGTGACAGTGTCATACAAACAGAGGAGAGTGGAAAGGTAAAGGTGAAGAGGAAAAATTGATTTTATTTGAGCAGAGAAAGGAGGAGTAGAAGAAGCAATGACAGAGGAAAGGGAAGAGAAAATGAGAGGAAGAGGTGGGAGGGCAAGGGCAAAGAATGAGGAAGAGGGGAAAGGAGAGGAAGATGTGAAGAGATGGATGAGAAGAACTGAGCTTAAAAGAGAAAAGAAAAGGAAGCAGGGCGAAGTCTTGGCAAAGAAGAGGAGGTGAGAACAGAAAAAAGAGAAGAGGAGAATGAAGGATGGATGTGGAAAAATGGTAAGAAGAAGAAGACAGAAAAGGGGGAGAAAAGAAGGGGATAAAGAGAAGGGGCAAAGGAGAGCAGGACAGGTGGGAAAATAGTGTAGGGGAAAAAAGAAGGGAGGAAAGGAGTGATAAGCAAAGAAAGGATAAGAGATGGGAAGAGTGGAGGAGAAGAGGAAAAAGAAGGGGAAAGTAGGATCAAGGAAAAGAAAGAAAGGAGCACAGACAGGAACAGGGAAAAGAGAGGATGACCTTGAGGAGGAAGAAATAGGAAGCAAGGATAAAGGGAAGACTAAAACAGGAAGGAGGAGAGGAGAAGGATGGAGAGGAGATTGAAGGTGAAAGGACAAGACTGTGGTAAAAGAGATAGTTTTGTCGTCTCTTGCCTCGTTCATCACTCCTGTCTAGACGAGATGAGGCGGAGGAGGAGGAGGAAAAGGAGGACGAGTAGGAGAGAAAGACAAAAGCAGAAGGAAGAGCAAAGGACGAGTGGTTGGAGGAAATGACAAAGACAAAGGATGACAGGAGGTCAAGAAATGAAAAAAAGACACTAAGTTGATTATGTCTCACTGTTATCGACTGTGTGAGTGGCTGTTATTGTTTCCTGTGCAGTGTGTGTATGTTCAAGTGTGTGAGAGAGAGGGCGAGAGAGCTTTATGACAGGATGTCTGTCACCTCATGGCCCACTGTGTTTAGTATGCTGTCCATCCTCCCTCACTGTGTGTGTGTCTGTGTATGTGTCTGCCTAATCCACGGCACTTATTCTATTGGCCTGACTAACTGACAGCCTAATAGCAGGGCAAGCTGAGTGCTGGGGCGTCACACATGTGTGTGCGTGTGAGAGAGAGAGAGAGAGAGTGAGTGAGTTGGACATTGAATGAATGCTAAAGTGGCTAGCAGAGCTGAAAGAGGGAGAGAGAGAGAGGGTGAAAAGGATGAGCGAGACCACTTTCTGCAGTGAATGATATGCACTTAGAGAGAAAAAAATAGTGTGTGTTTGTGCAAGAGTGTGTGAGGTGCAGTATTACTGCCCGGTTACACCCGAAAGTGGCACCGAGAAATGTACTGGCATGCCCCCACGAAATAAGTGGTGCTGGATAGCCTTGACATATGGACTACTCGCACGGCTAGCTGGCGAGCCACTGCTGTTAGCAAGCTAACCAGTAACACACTAACTAGCCGGGACTACCTGTCAGCCACAATAGCCCTCCAAGATAGCTTGGTCGCTCCCAGTGAGCTAGTGGTCTAAAGGTGCCAGTATACCCGATCAGAAGTGCTTGGATGATCAAACAGCTTTCCCCCTTCCTCCACACCTTTCTGACGTCTGAGCGTCCGGCAATCTCTTTAACTTTCCAAAACCCACAATTCGACATTCGCAACCATTTCACGCAACAGTATGAATACCTTCCAGGAGAGAATGTCTGATAATGTGAGCCATTTTCCTCATACTTTTAATGATTTTTGCATCTTGAAGCTCTCTATGACGGCTGGCTTTTCATCCCACCTTTGAGTGTGGCCGTTCAGAACATCTTTAAACAAGTTTGCCTTCCGACGTGGTCAGACAACACATCCTCCAAACTAATTCTTTTCCACCCGGCCCTAAGATACACACCACATAATTACAACGTTCCTGATTTGACTCTGGCTGGGGACATTCGTTGTATGTCATTACCCTTTCCCTCCTCATGTTTCCTGTCTGTCTATCTACTGTCAAATAAAGGAAAAGGTCTAAAAAGATCTTTAAACTAGCCAACTGCCTTAAAGGAAGTTAGCTAGCAAACTTCCAGTTAGCTAGCTCGGTCCCTTACCTAACAATAAAGTCACAATGTTTTTTTCAAGGCACATATTTAAACAATCCAACCCTATCTAAAGACGGACCCCATCCATGCCACCCCTCATCGTTAATATGATTATTTGGTTGTGGACTTTCTGATTCTCCCTTCCTTCAAAGATCAGCACTGTCAAGATGGTTTGCTATTGATCAAAGTGAGAATTAGTGTGCTAAAGTGTGTGAAAGCTGTACACAGATTTACTTTACCTCTGTGAGCTCATTGAATTTCGTTTTTCTTGGTCAGACATTTTGTTGTTATAAATGCGGGTATGACTGTTCCCCTCTGCATGCTTTGATTGAAGTGCTATTTGTCTGGAAGCTCATGGCCAGTTATCAAAGTTATTGCCTGAAAACAACAACAAAGTTATTTCCCTGCAGGAGGCAAACAACACTCCAGTTCTCTAGTGATGGAATATGGTGTAAGAATGACAGTTGTGTCTGCTGTGAGGATATTTGACAGTTGACAACTGAATGAGATACTATGAGCAGTGAACGATAACGCGGCTTTGAAACTCACATCTAATGGATTGATATTCAGTGGCCCTGAGGGCGAATTTGCCTGGTGCATCAACAGAGCCAGCAGTGTACACACAACTCAATGGAAACAAATGTACCTCTCTAGCTAATAAAGACGTACAAGCATTCATCCGTTAGTACTACAGATAATTCTTTCTTAAGTGGGCTGATGATATTTGGTGGAGTACAATGTGTCTTAAAATGCAAATATCATGGACAAAGCATGAAAATTGAGAGAAATCTGTTTCCCCACCTGCGAAGGCTTTACAGCAGGTCACCCAGGTACAAACAGGTCTCAGTTAGGGGCGATTTGTGGGAAAATTTATAAAATTGATAAATCACAACTTAAAACACTGACATTGGTAAAGGAAAACTGATGATGTCTTTTCCAGATATGTATGTAGAAATAGTCATAAACTGTTCAACATAAGTGTACCTTTTAATACATTGTTTATTAGGAAAAACAAAAAGTAAACATGTGCTTTCAAACTTATTTGTGCTGGCTGTTTGTTGCATAATCATTTCAAGGTGGAGGAATGTAATATTATAATAAAACCTTGATAGACTGTGTGATATTTAGGTAAAAACAATATGTATACTTTAACAGCATTCTTCTTTAAAACCCCACACATTTTGGAAATGCAGCAAAAGCACACCTGGTACTCATCATCTTCTATGAAGGCTACATACCTTATATCTTTAGTAATATACAGATATATTCCAACTTTAAAGAAAAGTTACGAAAATAGTTACATCATAACGGCAGAAACCATCACCAACACTTTGCCCAGGAATCTGTAATAGCCAAAGTAAAAGATATGCCTGGTGGACACTGACGCTTTCATTTTAACAGGTTAAACCATTAATTATAGTTAATTCGTTAAATTATACAGGGTTCATTTTACAGAAGTCCATACATTACACAGCAGTCACAAATGATATAACTGCACCCAGAACCCTCAGCCTTGGAAGGGCATAATAGCATCCCAGACAGAATTCAGCAGTTGAATACTAGCAGGCATAAATGAGGTGGAAAATGTTTTTGTTTTTATCCTGTGGAGGCTGTTAACTTCAGCCTCGGGGAAGGATGGTGCAGATGTTCATCTCCCATTTTGTATTGTACTTTGACTCCACCTTCACAAGGAACCGCATTTTGTGTAACTTTCAAGCTCTCAGAGGTTACAAGAAAGGGTTTTTGGGTGACTAGATGTGTTAAAAATGTACCTTATTCATAAAATTTAAGGAAGAGAAGAACTGGTTCCTCAACTTTTCGAAGATGGAATTTGAATATTTGCAGTAATGGCACACCTTGATGGGAGGTCTAAGCTTTAGTGAGTTCCCACCAACCCGAAAGGTTGTTGTTTCTGCAGAAATGTTAACTAAGTTGCCTGTGGTTGGTACTGTACCAGATCAGAGCAACATAAGGTATTAAAACACAAGTAGAACTTGAATAAAAGACGTTGCTAACACTCTTATACAGGATGAGCAGATCCCTGTCTTAAAATGGTGTGTGGTGCTGTTACCTCTATTGTTGTTAAAGTGTGTACACTAAGAATTGGGAAAATGTCTATAGAGAAAATGAATTATATTGTAGAAATTTCAATACAAACAATCTTCCACAGTACTTGCAAAGGCCATCACAAGTCCTTTGAATTTATAGCCCACATCCATGATGGTTCATGCCCTCCAGAACAATACATAAGCATTTTCTAAACTGATACCACTATTGACAGGATGACATTGCAGTTTTAAAAAAAAAAAAGCCGTTTTGTCATCTTTCATCGCTATGGTTAAGGTTTGGTTAGGTTTTACTTGGTTAGGGTTAGGGAAGGATCATGGTTTGGGTTAGAATTACTACTTTGCTAAGGTTAGGGGACCTTTATTGTCATGGTTACAATAATAACCACTTGGTTATGGTTAGGGAATGACCACAGTCATGGTTAAAAGAAACCAACATTGACTGTAGGTAGGAAAGGAACACCTGTCTCCTGTGTCAAAGTTTTGGCGCTTTTTGGACCCATCCATTTATGCCGACATCCTCCCTTTCATGACTCTGTGGCTGTATCCATCCATCCATCTATCCATTTTCTTCCGCTTATCCGGGGCCGGGTCGCGGTCTGTGGCTGTATAATAACATCAAACTACTTCCTCCTTTGCTCTCAACAGACAAGAGTCAAAATTACTATGGCTGCTAGAGGGCTTTGTCACTTGAATGTAAATGTATGTTGTTTTTGGGCATTTGCTGAACGACCGGTGCACTCGTTTTTCTTGGGAGGACTTTCTCACCACTTCCTATGAATGCGTATGATGGGTTGATCCTGGCCATAGCAGCTTGTATAGAAAGCTATATCACACATTTTTGTGAAAAGTGGTAGCTAGAAATTAGACAAAGACATGTGACTAGAAGTTTGAAGTTACATTTCAGAGCTAAGTGGGAACATCAGGGTGGGCTGGTGAACATAGAGCCAATACTCCATACAGGAGTCCTTTCAAGAACTTGAATTTGAGTAACATGACAAGACGCTACTGAAGAAGAGCACACATGCTCAGTGAACCTTCCCTGGTTGGATAAAGGTTAATATCCTTTCCCAAAGTCTCAAATGGCAAAACAAACTTGGAGACAAATCAAGTCGTGATTGAGCTGATTAGAATGTCGGAGGTGTAAAACATACACGGTGTGGCACATTAAAAACTTCCTTTCCTCTAATTAAAATAACTGCTGATTAATGCAAGAGGTCTTAACGAAGCTTAACAAGGTTTCGAAGTAATTAATCCATATTTAATAGAAGATGTTAGGCAAGAAAGACTGAGAGGCTGTTTAGTTGGCTGAATCAACAAGCTTGGGAGAAGAGAGGGGGACGAAGATGAGGGGGGAGGAAGGGAAAGAGTGAGAGGATGGAGGGCAAAATAAAGGAGGAAATATGACAAATAAGTGTGGGTAGAGGGAGGAAGGTAATAAACAGGTTTATGGAGTTTAGCTGGAAGAGAGAGAGATGGGAAAGAGATATTAGATGATATCTGAGCATCATTCACTTTATTCTCACAGTGGCTAAATTTCATTTATGTCAGACTGTGTGGGAAGTCTTACCCAGATGATGGATTCACAGATGTAGTCAGAGGCTCACTCAGAGGCTCAGTCAGAGCCTCTGTCAGAGCCACTCTCAGCTGGTCTATAAAAATACATTTTGTATAAAAGTCAAAATGCCCAAATCAAACTCTAAAGTAACAGGATTGGCCGTTGTATAATTACAGATGATTACAACTTGGGTCTTGGTCTCTTTTTGTAGTTATGGCCATTGTTCCAATCAGTACTCTTAACTGCTTAGATCTGGGATTGCAGGGACAACATGGCAAGAAACAGACGCAGTCAGGTTAGCAAAACTTATTAGAAAGAAACAAATGAAGGCAAACAGTAAAACTATTACCCAAACTGTCTGTTCCAGGTTAAGTTTTGACTTACCATACTTACCGTTAGTTGTGCGCACACAGATTTCTTGTGCAATGAGTGACACACTCACTTTCAGTTTTACTTAAAAGTGGTGTAGATAATATGGCTGTTTGATTGTCTGACTGCTTGTGTTTCTTGCCCAATCGGACCTCGTTGTAGCCATGTTGCATCTATTGGATGGATTGGCACAAAACTGTGTATGGATATTCATTATACTCCGACAATGAATCCTACTGACTTTGGTGATCCCCAGACTTTTCCTCTAGCTCCAGCATGAGGTTGACATTTGTGGTCTTGACTGATTTGTCGAATAGTTTCAGCTGTACTTGTGTTCAGGGATAGTTAGCCAATATTTAGTATGCTAACACAACTAAGATGGACATTATACCTGCTGAAAATCAGCAGTTAGCATCGTCATTGTGAGCATTTAACATATTAAACATGCTGATATTAGAATTTAGTGTGCAGCCTCACAGGGCAGCTATAGCATGTGTCTGTAGACTCTTAGTCTTGTTTAAATATGTTGCACTTTGTTCCTGTAGTTTCAAGTAACAGCTCACTTATGTACCACCTGATTATAATATGCATAGATTGAGTAAATGAGACAAGGGCATAAGAGGTGGAGAAGAAAGGGAATTAGGAGAGGAGAACTGACGAGAGGGAAACACCGGAAAGAAGGGACAAATACAGTGTGTGGTGTATTATACTGATGGTACAGGGAAAAGAAGCTGTGAGAAGAGAGGGAAGACTGGAAAAATGTCTTACTCATGAGGACAATTGCACAGAACTAGAGGGAGAAGGAGAAGAGACTGAAGAAAACTGATTAAAAGACAATATAAAGTTGGGAAAGAGGGAATTAATTAAGAAAGGCAGAGTTTTGGACAGCGAGAGATGGAGAGAGCGCAGCAGACAGAGAAGAAGAAGAAGAGCAAACATAATATTTGCCTGGCAGTTGGATTTCGCCTCTCATTATTTACACACACACTTGTACACACACACAGACAAATACATATGCAAGCCAACACACACACACACGTCCTCCCTCAATGGAGCAGTCTGAAGAAGTCAGCCATCTTCTAGTTGTCCACGGACTCTCATCTGCACACACACACAAACACACAAATGCACACACTTAACTAAAATGCTGCCAAGTGTACAGAACTGTTATCCAGCATCTGCTCCCCTTTTCTTCATCGCTCACTCTCTGTTTTATCTTTATCTTCATCCCTCCTTCTTGATGTGGGTGTGATTTTTAACCCTCCATGCATCCATCCATCCATTCTCCCTCTGATCATTCTGTCTAAATATCCATTCTGTCATTTATTCATCCATTCACCCTCACTTCCACTAGTTCACCAACCCATCTGCCTGTCGATCCACCCACATGTGATTATTTTATCAATCATCCATCCATCCATCTGTCAGTCACACAAAATTGCTGTTTAGAAGTGCATGTGAACTCACAGGGAAAACACCGCTTGTGCACATGTGCATTTAGTGTGAGTGTAAAGATGTGTGTGTGTGTGTGTGTGTGTGTGTGTGATTGAATGCTGATTAACAGATAATTGCCTCTGTCATTGCTGGCTACAGGAAACGCTCCCTGGTTAAGTGATACAGACAGACAGACAGTTAGACAGACAGGTGGATGGACAGATAGACAGAAAAACCATTTCCCCGGCTGGTGAGCATGGCAGCGGCTGCTTTACCTGTCACTCACAGAGAGGGGAGAGAAAGGAGGAGTGATGGAAAGAGATAAATAATGTGGGGGAGATTGAGAGGAAACGAGGGAGGGGGAAGTGAAGCGAGGTGGAGGAAGAGGTGAGAGAAAGAAACGAGAGAGCAGGAGAGTGAGAGCGATTGGCCGTGGAGGATAAAGGGCAGAAAATGACAATGATGGGAGAATGAGTGGGAGAAGGCGAGGAGGAGGAATAAAGATTGTTGAGGAGGAGGTGTAGAAAAGGAGAGATTAGAAAGTTAAGGGGGAGGGCTGAAGGGAAAAAGACACTAAAGCCTTTCTGATATATTATGCACTTCATTACGTAAATGTGCTGGTGATTTTACATGTCATCCTCATGTTTGAATAAGTGCCTGAGTGACCTTTTCCATCACAGTGGCAATTTGGGTTGGACGTTGTAACATTTCAGCAGAGCTGACACGCTCCAGTCAATTGCTGTCACATGAATATAAGAACTACAGAGAGACATTGAAGGGACGTCTTGTTCCTCCTGTACGAGATTTGTAACTTAATTGTCATTTCTCATGCACAATGAAAATAAAATCGGTTTAATAAACCATGAAATTCTGCGACTGAGCCAGTTTGATATTATATGATATTATTTGATTTAAAGATGTCTTTCATTGATTTTTGAGAGAGCGATAGAGTACCTTTTTCTTTTTTAATGTCGTTATTACCTGACGCTTCAGCAATATTGTCTTTTGTTACCCTCATGCCAATAAAGCATACTGAAGTTAATTGAATTGAGAGAGAGAGACAGAGGAGAGATTCAACATTCAAGACAGTCTTGTCATTTTTAGCAGTGCTGAACCTAATAAATTCTATATTCAATCTAATAAATGATGAAATTGAAGATCCATTAGTGAGAAGAGGGGCGAGCATCTCTCATGCTCAAGATGGTCATTAATTAAGGCCTTAACGATAAAGTTATACGTTTTATAATCCATCATTTATGCAGACAAGAGTTTTCTTTCTTGATACTTTCTTATCTAATGATACCATCACTCCCAGCCGTCCTGTCATGTTGAACACAGCCATTTCATTTACCATAGACCAATATTTAAAAGCAAAAAAGCGATTACTTTTGCCGCTATGTGAACCGGCAATGCTACATGTTCCATGCCTGAAAAAGGTTATAGCAGCACAGAAAGAGGCAGAGAAAAGCTGTCAGGAAATCACATCCAGACAGACAGAGAGCGACGATCTATATTTAATCCATGTCTCTGTCCTTTGTTCTCTGTAAAGCACTTCATGAAGTGCTTGTTTGTTACTAAACACGCTATAAATAAATTCACATCAACTTTGACTTAATGGAAAGCTAAAGAGCAAAAGGCATTTCGACTGTAAACAACAGAGAGGCTGTCGTATATTTTTAGATGAAAGCTGTGCATCAGTAAAGTCTCTCCACGCAGATAGAGAGGGAGAACAGACAGAAACTTTAGACTTCCTATACATTCAGTGTTGCCGTACTTAAGTATTACTGCAAATGAAAATACTGGTTCTTTCATGTTGCATTTTGTCCTTGCAAATTCCAAATTAAGGAAACAACCTTCAAGAGCAATTTAATATGTACTGCAAGTTGTTACTGTAATTGTAAGCAACGCGATGCCTACTATGAACTATTTGTAAAGGATCGCTGCACCAGTGATAATTTTGCGACCTATTCAGTTAATGTTATTTTAGACACAGATGAATTAGCACCACAGTAAAACACACTTTTTTGGTCTCAGCGTGATTTAAACAAAGCTTTTTTGATGATCCGTCGTTGTCATAATAAAGAGTGATTTGAAGGAGTGTGGGGCACATGAATGTTAAGTTGGCTTAACAAGCAACGGAAATGGGTGTCTCTACAAATTTGCTAAAGTTAGATGCAAATGTCTTCTCATGACTCACTGAATTAGGCAGAATAGAAGAGGCTTCTGGGTAATTAAGAATTATTTAAGGGAATTTCCTCAATGCAAGTCAGAAAGCACCAAAACATTTATGGACATAGCCAATGTAAAAGTCTTATATTATCGGACTGTTACTTTATCTTTAAGAAATTTTATATCTTTTTCAGTTTTAGGAAAGTGTAAAGAATATCTTGTCCTGCAATTGAAAAATTACAAAATGCTTTTTCAATTTCTCTCTACAACCTTTGAGAGAGAAGAGGCTGCAGTGGCTGTTACTACTAGTTGAATATAATTGCAGAGCAGCTGCTGGATGAGACTTTGTTGATGGCCACCACTGAGTTATGAATTATGACTAATTATGAACATACTTTAAGTCCTCCACAGTTGTATGCGGTGAGATAATGGTCCATTAAAACACTCTTAACATACATGGACCCACATGAAACAGGTGCACGACCCATTTCAGCTCCATAAGTATAGTTTGAAATTGTCTCATCATTTTAAAGCCCAGACTCGAGGCCCAATTAACGCCAGAAATGCCATCAACAGATTGATGCTTTGCATTGTAAAAGCTCCCAAAATGTCCCACTTACTGTACACACTAATCTTGGACTATTTTACACCAGATGAGGAAATAAATGTTGTGCAAGTTTTAAGTGAATTTTCCCAAAACTCTACGAAATAAAACAAACCAGTGCATGTTTCCATCATCTAATCTGAGACTGTTCTTATCAGAAAACTGAGCTGTTGGTCATTTGTTCCAATGCACAAAGTGACCTGTGCTTATATCAGAAGCAAAGGCGGAAGTAGGCTGACGTTGTTTTACCACCGTAACAAAGCAACAACAAAGCGTGTCCACACGAGAGAACTGCTTGTTGACCACGTTTCCAACCAACAGTCAAATGCTCTCTTGTAACCACAATCTTTCCCTAACCTTAAGCGACCAGATTACATAATTAATCAAGCACCAATAACTGATACCTCATGGCATGAGGTATCATAGTTCTTCATACCCAAAATGAAGATGTAAAGAGGTTCTGCACACTTAAACATGTTTTTTGAGCTGTAAACTAAATGATATGACTGTACTGTGATGAAACTCATCAATGCTGGTGTTAATATTGACATTTCTTGGCAAAGTTGGCATTTCATGGGTTGAAATGGCTCAACACGCCATCTACTGTTTCAAATCAGCCCTGAACCCGGTTGGGACTTAACTACATCATGACATTTATGTAAAAAAAGACTCTAATCAGTGTCAGTCAGTCTCCCCCCCATTTCCCCTGACCCAAACACTACGTAGCCATGAGGCCACGCTTCCTACAGTTGTTGTTCCCTCACTCACTGCATTTTTTAAATATGCTGAGAGAGACGGTTCTAGCTGAATCTGAGGGTGGAGTTATACTTTAATGTAAGTGGATTGTCCCCACTCCTTACTGTGCGCCCTTTGGTCTTTTTGTGATAGTGGGGGTGGGGGTGGAGCAAGGGTCTATGGCTGAACTTGAACCGAGGACGCCTGAGACAATCAGGTTACTGACTACTGCAGTCAATGTAACTGTTTTTTATTTTAATTACTTTCCATCATCCTTTACTGTATCTTTTCTTTTGTTAGAAACTTTTCCACCTCAGCCGTGCTTTTCCCACAATATTTCAGCTTTATTTTTTTTATTCTCGTGTTTATACATTTTTATGCTAATTGTAAATGCACATAAAAAGGAGTATGGGAAAATAACTGTTTCTTGCAGTTTATCATGTACATACGGTACCATTATGTCCACTTCTGATCAGCATTTGTGTGTAATTTTCAACACTTCAGCTGCAAGTCATATAAAGCCTATCACTGTATGAAAGTTTGTAAGTGACTTCCATAACTTTTGTTTCACTGCTGCAAAGCAACAGAGGCTGCAGCTATCTGAGAGCCCTGGTCTTATTCTATCAGGCTGTCAGTCTGTAGCCCAGAATAGCATGACTGACAAAGCAGCAACAAAACCCGAAGAAACGCAATACTAGCAGCAGCCAGCCAACTGTGTCGACACTGTCTGTATTTCAGAGCATGCCATGAGAGCAGTCCTTTCCCTTTCTACACATTAGAGAGGAAAGAGATAACACGAGAGAGAAGAAAAGAGGGTGATTAGAAAGAGAGGGCTTTACGGATAGATGGAGAGAGATGAGCAATGGAAGAGAGAGTGACAGCCCAAGATGTAAAATGAGAGAGATAAAGGGAGAGAATGAGGGAAAGTGACAGGGTAAGAGAGACAAAAAGAATGGCATAGTGAAAGAGAGGGAGATTATAAGACGGTATAAACAGAGCGAGAGATAAAGAAGGATGTTCTCAGGTAAATAGAGGGAGAGAAAGGTCAACAAAGAAAGAAAGATGTCAACAAGGGAGCGAGAGAAAGTTAAGAGGAGTGGGACGTCAAGAAAAAACAGAAGAAAAAAGTTAGCAGGAGGGAAAGAGTGAAAGATATTGTTTTTTTTACCTGGTCTCCATTTGTTTGTGCTTTACATGGTCATTATTTGAATGTGACTGAACACTTAGCCTAGCCAGCTAGCATTAGTTGAACACAGTTCTATAGCTGAAGATAGCCAGTTTTAGGCTACGTAGACGGCATGCCAACATCAGAAGGATCAATATGCCTTTTGCCCAAATGCAGTTTGCAAACTCCAATTAAACACTGTTCATTTGCTCATTCAACTTGTTCAACTCGAGCCAGTCCTGAAGCACAGTCTTAGCTAAAACTGTCATAGATGTCATGTCATGTGCGCGCAGTAATTTGTTTCTCAGATGCTCAGTCACGTCTGGTGTGTAACTCCTGTGAGGGAGGAGGGAGGAGGGAGGAGGCAGGAAGGGGGGGGGCATAAAAAGAAAGAAAAGATAGAGATAGAGAGGGAGTGTGATAAGAGGAGAGTGTTGGCTATTAAGGAGTATTAGTGCAAGTGTAAGCCATGGACAGTAATGAACAACCCTGCTGTTCAATAGACCACCAGCTTTGGCACTGAGCCCTTGTGTGTGTGTGTGTGTGTGTGTGTGTGTGTGTGTGTGTGTGTGTGTGTGTGTGTGTGTGTGTGTGTGTGTGTGTCCTTTAGTGGCAGCAGGAGAAGACAGCTCTGGGAAGGTAACACGGCCCTTGTCTTATCCCTCTTGAGGTCCTATTAACCTTTGCTCAACATTCACACACACACACCCTCTCTTCTCTGACTGTCCCACTCAGACACACACCCTCGACATGTTCTCTTTTGTTTCTCTCTATCTCACACACACATACGCACACTGTGTCCTCACTAAGGAGATTTAAGAGCTGGTTAATTGGTTGGCTGGGGCTAATTTTCTGTTGAAAGTTAATGCCACCGTCACGCATGGCTCCCTGTGGAGAGGGTCAGAGTTAGGCTGGCTTGGTGTGCGTGTGTGTGTGTGCGTGCGCACGCATTATGTAGATGCAGCTCTTTTTTAGCTGTGTCCTCTATAAGGACTGCTAACCAGCGTTGTATCAGCTACTATCAAGTTCACATTCAAAAAGCGTATTTCATTTGTAATGTTTCAGTGCATTTTGTAGATACTCTTACATCACAGATCTCACATTTCTTCTGAAGTGCTTTTGTTGGTAGCAAGATTAAAAGTACAGAAGTGTCAGAGTGAGAACCACTGCTGGGAATTAGTTTCACTACATTTACAGAAAATAAACCGGCATCTATCTACATTTAGCAGTTGCTTGCTGTTACATTAGTGGTAAAGTTTGCACAATGTGTTGAGAATTTACTTGCCGGCGGAGGCGAGCTACTGGAACTATTCCAAAACCTTTGGTAAGTATTAGTCATTTAGACCCCAAAATTTGTAAAAAAAAAAATAGGTCCCAGGTTTAAAAATACCAGAGTTTCCCTTTAAGGGCAGCTGCTACATTACAATATAGGCATAAGTAGGCGTGCACATACACACACACCAGAGGGTTGGTATGAGAGGAGAGACAGATGAAAGCAGGTTGTGCAAACCTTTTACTGTGGCCTAATTCTTAGTGACTATCTTTAGAAAAATATGAAGACTTTCAGTCAGCTCCCAGTGTTTCAGTCTGGGGTGCGCTTTGATCTGGCTTTCCCTCCTTGCCCGTTTCAGCCAAATGCCTCTGAAACAGTGTTCACTTAGATTAAAATGCTTGGATAGAGAACTAGTTTTCCTGTCTGAGTACTTAAAGCCATTTTCAACTGTAGGAACTCTAAGAACATTTTGAGTGAGTCAAGAACTTTACCTACATGTCAAACAAACTTTCCTGGATTAAAGTTCCTGACCTGCAAAAAGTTCCTGCTCAGGGGGGTAGTACTTTCTGCTGGCCCATAGAACTATTGGGGTTTGTGGCGCTTAACATCCCTGACAAACAGACAGACACTAAGACCGCAAACTGAAATGTGGTGAAGGGAATTTTAGTTCCTGATTTAGTTCTTGTACTTGGATCTTATTTTCTGGACTATTTGTTTAAAGAGGATCCTTAGAATCCTGAAATAAAAGCACTAATGGAGGACCTTCAGTGGAAGGATACACTAGGTAGGGGGACTCAGACAGACGTGCTGCAAAGGTGGACCTCCAGTTCCACATGAGAGGAGTTTTACTGTGCACAGTTACAAAAAATAATAATTCCTTGTCTTTGAAGGAGCATGCATCTGCAGGAAGACAGCACAGATTATCATGGACCGTCTTTGCTGTCTGTGACTCTATTAAAATTGGAAAGCTTTTAAAATAACTTTCCACAGTAGCATGAAATTAGCAGGCTAGAAGGCAAAGAATGTACATGCATGTAAGCATCTTTGTGGTGTGTTCAAGTGCAAAGTGTTTGATCAGCCTTTGTGCTAGTTCTTTACGTCAGCCTGGTGTGTCAGGAATTTTATATGAGGAAAGGAGGCAGGTTACAGGATAAAAGGATGATAATCAGGAGGATAGAAAGAGAGAAAGAATAGAACAAACAAACAAAGAGATTCGTGCCATGTTACTCGAATCCGGAGGCTAAAAGCGGAATGGCCACAAATAAAATACAAAATCAAATGCAAATGTGTTCTTAATGAGACTCCGAAACAATATGGCTGCTCATTAGCCAGTCAACGCTACTTTACGTGTCAGAAAACACACCCACACACACACACACACACACACATGCAGTCATTATGTGCATGTAGGCTATTACAGCGCAGCTGCAGATCGCAGTATAACATTTGACTCAGTGGCCTCTTTTCATGTTCTCCTCTCATCACACACACACACACACACACACACACACACAGAAACACACCTATTTATCCACTCTTACACATGCAATTCTTCCCACAAAGCCCTAATGCTAACCCTAACTGCTCATAAAACACTGTTTTGTAAAGTTGTAAATGATGTGCACTCTTTAATGTATGTTGAGAAGACATGATTCTCACCTACGCTTGCTTCCACTGACCGATGAAAGCAGTTGCGGCCCTGCTTACCCACACAGGTGTCTTCAATTATTAATTAGCCCACATTAGTCCTGAGAAGAGATCTAATCAGGCAAAATAAGTGACACCTGTAGGGGTGTACCTTGAAAGTTTAAGTTATAACACAGACTGAATCCTTTTTGTATTTCTTTTTGTAAAGGATGAGTGTTTAAAGAACCTTTCTTTAAAATAAAATTTAGAACTTAAAAATATCAAAATGCCTTAAACCAGCTACATCTTAAGAGATAGTGTGTTAACACCATGCAAAGACAGGTTTCTTGTACACTCCCATGCAGACTCCACTGTCCTTTTAACACAAAACAGGGTTACTAGAGCGAGCTGCATCAATAAATATAGATGGAATTTGTAATTTTCTGTTGCTATTCAGATATTTTGTGTCACCGACTGGGTTCAATCAAAATAACCTGGTTCTGACAGCTGTGTTTCATCCTTGTATTATTTTACCTGTTAACCTGTTAACAGTTAGACCTGCTCACCTCTAATACAAAAAGAACAACAGCGAAATCAACATCGCTCAAATGCAGTTAAGCCATAATGCAATCAGAAAGCAGCAGGTCAGATATGCAAACAACATGCTAATGACATGCAAATGAGACCTACGTCTGAATGTTCTGTTTCGACTTTTGTTCCCACTAGCGAGGCATGCGGGCTAACGAGCTAAGGAGGTGGCTAAAGCTAATTGAATTTTGGAGATTGGATTGTGACTGTTATCAGGTGGACGTGACTCTCTCTCTATCCCTCACTCTCCCTCGGTTTCGCTCTCTGTTTCTCTCTCTTTGTTAGATCGATGTTGAGATGAATGGCCTTGGACAGTAGAAAGTAGAACACCTGCTTAAAAATGCCTCCAGTTGACTAGTTTACTATAGTGCTGTCCTTGACTAGCTTACAGGCAAGGACAGCAGCGTTTGTGCCCGTGCCTGGATGTTTGTGCATGTAGTTTTGTTTGAAATGCATGTATAAGGCTCATGTGTAGTTTAATGCGTTCAAGTGTCTGTGTGTGTGTATGTGTGTGTATGTGTACATAAAGTGACTGTGGATGAGTGTGTTTGTGTGTGTATGTTTTCCCTTGAGAAAAAAGTGAAACAAGATCGCTGTGTGTGGTGATGAATAAAGCTGACACCGAGCCTAGAGGGTGTGGGAGTGTGTGTGTGTGTGTGTGTGTGTGTTTGTTCCACAACCTCCAGGCAGTGTGTAGGGCTACAAGGTCACAAACTATCTTCTCCAAAGTGTGAGTGTGTGTGTGTGTGTGTGTGTGTGTGTGTGTGTGTGTGTGTCTGTTTTTTTTTTTTAATAATAGAATGCCTCCCCTAAAAACCCACCAATAAGTAAAAAATAAATAAGGTGTGTGTGCACCTGGTGGAGTGGAGAACACTTTGCATTGAAAGTCCAACGATTTTCATTAAAGGACCTGAAGAAATATCCTTGATCTCACACACACACACATACACGCCGAGGTTATGCAGATGATGGTTCATTTTTAATAATTAATACATAATTTAATTAAATGGTTGGAATTAAAACTCTTGGAATTAAGATGGCAACAGAGAAAGAGGGAGGCAGTGTGAGAGTGTTAGTGTGTGTTAGAGAGGGAGAGTAATAGATGACTTTGGTTCACACTTTCACACACTGGGACTGCCCAGGGGTGTGTGTGTGTGTGTGTGTGTGTGTGTGTGTGTGTGTGTGTCCGGCTCAGTTTTTGCTTAGTACTGTATGTTCGTGTGTGTGTGTGTGCGTGTGTGATTGGCAGCAGTAATTGGTGCCTGGTTGGTAGAGGAAAACAGCAAATGAATACAGTCATGGAATACTGATACTAGCTTTTCGGGCCTTGAATACCAAAACACACACAGGCACACACACACAAATACACATAAACCAAACACTCATCAAACAGCGTAGATACAGATACATACTGTGGATAGACACACATGCACACAGAGGTATAAAACACAAGTATTTGGACACCTGAACATTACATTCCTATGTCAAAGTTGAATGTGTCACTGGCTGCCGTAGAGACAGAGCGCAATTAAGTCCCGCCCACACCGGAGGGGAAAACAATTCATCGCTCTCCATTGACTTTGTATCAAAAACATGCCTAAACGCTGCTGTGTGG